>JAFIDM010008376.1:0-11067 GCA_023159025.1 Thereuonema tuberculata | reverse complement strand
TATCGTCAAAATAAATTAATTTATTAAGTAATAACCTTACAATGCTGTTATCATCAAATAAATCACTACATTAAGTTATTAGGTAATAACCTAACAACAATAAAATCCACCAATAATAAAGGATCATACATTAATAGTATACATTAATGAAAGGATGAGGGTTATGAGTATTGATTACGCAGTGATCTGCCCAATCAGAGATACCTTGTTTGTTGTTGTTAAAGACCCTAACATGTCCCAAAATTCTTTCTCTTATTGTTAGTCCTGTGCTTCTAAAATAAATTTTGTTGCAATCTCTGCATTTCAATTTGTAAACAAAACCCATTATATTCATAGTATCAGAAGAGAATTCATTTTTATTCTTCTTAATCAATTTTTTATCTCTATAAAATTTGATTTGGATATCGTTTTTTTTTTTACATAAATCTTTTGTTGCTTTGTCTAACTTTTTGCCTGAAGATAATTTTAAAATATTTCTGTATTTAACTTTCTGAATCTTATTTTCTTTTCCATCTTTGTGTTTTTGTTTGAATAAATTATTAAATACTTTATTTACGAAAGGCTTTGGTAATCGTTAAGCTGAAAAATATATTTCATTTTGTTTATTTTTGTTTTCCTTAAACTCTTATCTTCACTGTTCTCTACAATTCTTTTTAAATAATTTTTAATTACAGCTTTTTTTGTATTGATTCTATGTTCTGAAAAAAAGTTAAGCATGTGGTTGCTTTTCAACTTCTTTTCATAGTGTTCATATGATTTGCTATTTATTTGATAAACAGATTAAGAAGAATAAAAATGAATTCTCTTCTGATATTATGAATACAATGGGTGTTGTCTACAAATTGGAAATGCAGAGATTGCAACCAAATTTATTTTGGAAGCACAGGACCAAAAATAAGAGAAAGAATTTTGGGACATGTTCGGGCTTTTAACAACAACAAACAAGGTTTCTCTGATTGGACAGATCACAGTCTAATCAATAATCATAACCCTGATCCTTTAACTAATGTAATATTTCGAATCCCTAATGAAAAGGATAGATTGATGAGTCTTGTGTTATTAATTCCTTTCCTTGTATGAATCAGGATAAACTCCCAAAGCTTAGCGGATTTACTCTCAATAATTTTAAGAAATATATAAGAAATAACGATATGTTGACTAAATAAAATTTAACGTGCTAAAAATTTTAATAAAAAGTTTCCTACCATGTAGCACTATCCTTGGTTAAAAGATGAGACATAAAATGATGTGAATGGGATGAACGATAAAAATATGTGAAGTTACATTAAAAAACGTACGTATTCGAGCCCCCTGCGTATGGGGTTCGTTTTCAAGTTACTCATGAATAAAAAATGTGTCTCTCCTGCAGGAGTCGTCAAATGAAATGGCAATGGGATATGGGTAAGGCGTCGGACCTCCCTCTGGTGTTGAAAATAAAAAACAAGTGTGATCGTCTGCTTTCAGATATTAAGGCGCTATAAGAAAGGTGTTTCAGCCATTTTTAGTGATACTTCTAAATTCCGTATTCATTGATGTTATTGGTGGATAATTCATGGTTGTATGGTTTTCGGGTTTTTATCAACGCAGATTCGTAAAATTTTCTCAAATATTCACTGTTATATTGAGCAAAAATGATAGGATTTTTGTTGTCTAGCTCATGTGATTTTTGTTTGCAGTGATTAGCAGTGTTGTAGGCAGTATTACCTGTTTTAACAGCGTTCACGTGTTCATATATACGCTTTTCCAAAGGTCTTTTAGTTTGACCAATGTATAAACATTGGTTATTATTGGAACATGGTTTGCATTTAATTCCATATATCGTGTTTAATTTTTTTAAATTCTGGTCTTTTTTATTGGGGTTTTTCCTTTGGTTAAGGAAAGTAGCTATGGTATTGGATGGTTTGCTTGCTAATCCTATCCCAGCATTTTTTAATAAGGGTTTTAATCTGTTATTTATTCTTTCATCATAAGTGGTAACAGCGTATTGAGTAATGATTTTATTTTCCTTTTTGTCTATATTGCCGTAGTTATATCCTATCTTATTAATTCTTTTATATTTAATTTTATTAAGAGCTTTTTTAATAAAATTATCAATAACATGTATCGGAAAGTCATTATTAATAAATATCTGTCTTATTCTTTGCATTTCTTGCTCAAGAAGGAGAGGGGTAGAACATATAGTAATGGCTCTTTCGATAGCCATGTGAACGGCATTCATTTTATAGGTGGTGGGAACGGAACTGCGGTAGTTGATTGTGATCATAGCATCAGTTTTCTTTCTAAATACAGTCGTATTAAAACCATTATATTGTCTAGTAATTAAAATATCTAGGAACGGAAGAGTTCCTTCCTTCTCTTCTTCTTTCGTGTATTGTATATGAGGGTCAATACTATTGAAATCATCAAGAATAGTGTCAGCATATTGATTATTAATAATGAGGAAAGAGTCATCAACAAATCTGCTTATAAAGTGCGTATTATTAATGACCCTATCTAAAGAGAATATCTTGAATTCAATAAAATTCATGACACATTCCGCTAAACTGGCGGACGAAGGTAAGCCCATAAATAATCCTGTTGTTTGTATATATACTGTTTCATTAAAGGAGAATATTTGTAATTGAAACAAAAGGGCAATGAAAAAAGATGAAGTTCACCTATGGATGTATATTTCTTTTTTAAACAAAAGTACTTCAAAATTTTGTTCAAAACTGTATGATATAATGTATGTATTATATATCTATTTTTTTGTGTTTAATTGTAAACAAGGTTTAAAAACACAATATCAAAAATTAAGCCGGTACACCTGAATTATATGTAGAGTATTTAATCCCACTAATAATAAAGACTACAGATTATTATAAAATGGAAAAGCTTCTCTAGTAATTGATTGCTTACAAAGTAACCTTATAGATATGTATACAAGGTATAATGTGGGAAAGGATGCGGTATGGAATCCCTGTTGATGTTTTGCATAAACTGACATCCTACTCCCCCTCCCTCTTCTTCAAAGTCAATATTATCACTATGTTTATAAATAGAGCCTTTAATTTGTCTTCAACATTTAAATGGTTCATAATTCCTTATTATCATCTACACGAACAAAAATGATTTCCCTGAGACTTTTCTTCATTGGCACTTTAAGAGGGCCATTGCGGGTTGTTATAATAATAATGATAGCAATAATTTTAAGAAGAATCAACTATATGTCTCCATTGATTTTCATTATCACAATCACTTCTTCGGCTTCCTGCACAATTCAGAGGTTTCTTACATGTTTCAAGAAAGACTTTAATGTGGTTGTCAAGGGTGTCATCTACACATTTTCTGTTTCCATGTAGGTGTACAGTAATGCTTTAAGATAACCCCATACAAAAATTCCAGACGGATTAAATCAAGGGAACGAGCAGGCCATGCTGTTGTCGTTCTCTTTCAAACCAATGGTCAGGATACCGTTGGTTCAGAAGTCGTCGGGCTGTACGGCTGAAATTGTTGCATATTTCATATCTTGGAAATAAATCATGTTTATATGACATTTATTCGTTGTTTTGCATGACTGAATACAACCTTTTAGTTTGGCAGCACATTTCAAGTACACCCTGTGTAATCTTCAAAAAGGAATAACTGACTCATATATGTTATAACAGTATCTATAAATTATATCGGTTGTCTTTTCTTTTGAGGATAATTATTTTTTTCAAATATTTAATCATTATAAAAAAAAATAATTCCCTTAAATGACGACTTAATTATGAGAAAAGAATTTGTTTTCAAGCAACTTTTTTTTAAATAATAATTAATTAATAACTGAAAATATAACATTGGATTTATATAATATCTCTGAATTATTAAGAGCTTTCTAAGATTGCGAACAATGACATTGACATGTATTTTCTTTTCGTTAGGACGTAGTAAAAGTGAATAATTCTAATTAAAATTCATTGCTACAAGTGGTTCCCTGCCGAGAAAACTGCGAAACGATGACAACTTTCGATGCAGAAAACGATTTGGAACAAAAAATGGATTGCTAATGTGTTCAGTTAATCCTTTATCTAATTCATTTAATTCCTTTTCATTTGATATAATTAAAGTTATTTAAACAATTATGCAGATGATACAGAATTTAATTTAATTTAGTTTTTTAATGTTAAAAAAAATTTTGTCGTTCTCTTTCAGCAGAAATTTCGATTTGAAAATAATGTTGGCTTTTTTATTTTTAGTGTTTTTTTCTTATTTATATTTGGTAAATCAACCAAAGGAAAATAATAAAAGCAAATTTCAAGAAGAAATCTATAAAAGTTCTTTCATTAGTTCTGTTTTGATTTTCAAGTGAAATATTTTTAATATTAAATGAAAAAAAGTAGAAATACGATAGTTATTATAAAAATTATCAAAATATTTTCTATCTCCTTTGTTTAACTTGGCATTTTTGTTAATTATCTAATACAAAAGAAAAGAAATGTAACAAAAGTTAAAAGTTAAAAATTCAGAGTAATATTCTCATCAATTACGTCAGCGATTAATGACAACCTTTTTAATAGTTTTTAATCTTTTTAATAGTTTTTTAGTGTTTTAGAATTATATTTTTCCCAATTAATTTTACTGAATAATTTATATTTTATACAGTTTTCCAATCTTAGAACAAAATTATTATTATTCAAATTATTGATTTGAAAGATTTTTAACCATTTTAACTTATTTTTTCATTATTTTGATTATTTTTTCCCTATTAACATTATAATGTTATTCATAATTATTTTATAAATAATTGTTTCTATAATAGAAAAATTTGTAAAATTTTTCCTAATCTTGTTTTTTTTTCCCAAAATTTTTCTCTTCCAACCCTCAACCCTACTATAAAATGTATTCTCCGTTTCAAGAGGCGTGGCTGAGTCTATTTTCGTAATGGACAAACAAATCACGAGAAATTCGTACGAAAGCCGTAATTTGCTTACTGTAGCAATTGGTAAGCCTAAATCTTCGTATCACCTCTTATCTTCGAAATAGTTATATTTATTAATGCCATTAGTTCATTAGTTTTTTAGCCATTACCATGCCTTATAGTTAGATTTATATTGACAAATAAATATTTCATTAAGGGAAACACCAAAACGTAAGATGCCCGGAACCATGCGTGTAGTGGCTTTATGCAACAACAGCCAGGAAAAGTCGAAGAAAAACCCCGATGCAGCGCACCTAATATATCATAGTTTTCCCAAAGACAAAAACCTGTGTAGAATATGGATCGCCAAGTGTCGACGAAAACAAAAGTTTAACTATAGGACTAGCCGGATTTGTTCAGACCATTTTCTTCCAAATGATTACAGAAAAGACTTGCAATCAGAATTATTAGGCTTAACACCAAAACGTCTACTTAAACGAGACGCTATTCCTTCAGAAAAATTACGAGAGTGTTTGGATGATGAAGTTTGCCAACAACAAACCACTAGCAGTGACAGAAAATCAAGGGCTGACAAAAGAGACCGCCAACGCTTATTGAACGAACTCATGAAAAACAAAAGAACTCCCCTAAAACAAAAACAACACACACTTCAGATAAAGGTGAAAATAATACCCCCCCCCCACTGAGTCCTCCTAATGTATCTAGACAGGAAAGTGTACAACCGTTAAATCTAGGTGCTAGTTATTCTCCAGCAGCACCGTCAACCAGTAAATGCCAATGTAAAAGTTTGGAGAAATTAAAACGGGAGAAAAATAACCTTTCAAGGCACTATAGTAACGCAATAGTAAAGAATATAAAGCTTCAGAACAAACTACGTGAATTGCAGAGCCAATTAGCTCAAGAAAAACTTGTGAATAAACATGCTACCAAGAGAGTAAAGGCTATAGAAAAAGCATGAAGCAAAAATGTGGCAGATAAAGTAACAGCAGAAAGTCTTTAAAAAAAAGTGTTTTCGAAAACTCAAATTAAAGTGTTAAATCAAAAAAAGAAATATAACGGGTATTCTGAAGACCTTTCGAAGGCTTTTGCTCTGCAGTACTATTGTAAGAGAGCCTTCAACTATGTCAGAACTGTCCTCCAATATCCACTACCTTCAATTTCGACGCTTCAAAAATATATCTCAAAACTGCATTTAGGCAAAAGTATTTTAACGGATGTTCTAAAAGTAGAAGGGTGAAACGCTGTCCGCATTGGAGAAATTGTCAGTGTTAACATTTGACGAAGTTAAAATGAAATCTTGCATGGAATACAACCAGAAGGTTGACCAAATTATTGGGCCTCATTTGCAAATGCAGGTCGCGATGGTGCGAAGTTTGTTTGGCAAATGGAAACAACCTGTTTACATCGATTTCGATAAGAAAATGACTGAAAACATTCTCTGCGAGATAATTACGGGTTTATTTAGCGTTGGCTATACTGTAGTATCATGCATCAATGACATGCGAGGAGGGAACATGGGTCTATGGAAAGTGTTGAGCATATCAATTTCTCATACCTGGTTCAAACCTCCTGTTGTGGACAGAAAAATTTACATGTTTATTGATGCTCCACACGCTGTAAAACTGACTTGTAACTGGTTTTTGGATGGGGGTTTCAATCTAAATGGCATATATATTTCAAAAAGTCCAGTTGAACATTTACTAACTAGAGACAAAAATGAAGTCAAACTGTTTCATAAACTAAGGAAAGATCATTTAGTGTGTCAGGGTCCCCAACGTCAAATTGTTAGAAAAGCTGCAGAATTAATGTCACACTCAGTATATACAGCCCTCCATCATTCAAGATCTAATATCAGCAAGTACGAAACTGAAGAGGTTGTCAATGGAACAGCAGATTTCATTTCTACCGTTAACAACTGGTTCAATGTTATGAATTCATACACCAAACCGAATTCAAACACAACAAAATATGCATATGGTGTTCATTTATGTGAACAGAATGCCGCTCTTGATAAAATGCAAAACACTGTGCAAAACATGTCATCTGTCACAGAAAAGTGCCTACAATTATTTCAGAAAGGCATTATTATTTCAATTCAATCTCTAAAGTCGTTATTTTCCGATCTCAGATCTAGTCATAATACTGATTATCTATTAACCCACCGGCTAAACAAAGATTGTCTGGGGAATGTTTTCTCACATCTTCGCACCTGAAGGGGTTTAGATGATCACCCCACCCCACTCAATGCTTTATATCGTATTCGTATGAAAATTTTAGGGAAAAATCCTGGTATTAAGAATATGTCCACCTCAAACACTCAAGATCCCAGCAATGAGAATTATTTGGTCACGAGATTTTTAAATTGTATTGATATGTCTACAATAGCTAGTGCGCCTGCAAATTGACAGCCGGATTTTATTCAGTGACGATATGACTTGCGTGGCTTCATAAATGACTGATGACAATATATTTACTGAAAAGTCGAGGCAAGTTTTCGAAGAGAAGATTGATATTTTAAATAAGACACTAAGTGATGTCAACAAAGTAAATGCGGGAGTTTCTGGAAAAGAAAATTATATTGGGAATGCTTTAAATACCGTCATTGTGGAGGGTGATGAGTATGTGTGCTGAAGGAGAATTCTTGGCAGGATGGGTTGCAAAGAAAAACTTGGAACTCTACCCAGATTCGGATTTAGTTTTAAACGGAACTTCAACTGGAAATAAACCATGACTATGCCTTTCCTTCTTGGAGCAAACGCCTTTATCTAGGGGGATATGTAACTCCATCAATATCATTTGCCAATCATGTCAAACACTTTGAAATGAAATTTAATAATTACCACCCAAGAAATGCTTTGAGAAAGGATAAGGGGGTGGTTTCAAATTTATCGCGTGAAATACTGGAAAACTACCCGCAATATCCTGTACACGTAATTAAAACATTTATAAAAATTCATACTTTAATACGAATGGACTATTTAAACTTTGCAATGGTTGATGAAGCGCGCAAAAAAGCTAAGAAATTGAAAAAGATAACTACTTAATTGTAAGATAACTGCCTAAAATTTGTGATAAATAAGGTTCTGTAAACACTAAGCCTGAATTGAAACTCCATGTTTTGTGTATTGCATTTTACGATCAAAACCTATTTCCGATTTTCTTTCTTATCTGAATAAAAATATTTCTTGAAGTTTGGCAACAATCAGTCAAAAACACTTTTCAAATATTCCCGCCGTAGATTATTGCAGTTTCCGTCCTCATGATGACGTCACTCGCCTAGGCAAAGACTCCGTGACTGAAAATCTTTCAAACAATTTCCCAGTCGGGTAGGCTTGGTTAAAGGTGGCGCTGTCAGAAGAAGACGTCACACGTTTCCAGATCTGTCATTGGTTCATCACTTCAGCTGTCTCGTATTTATTCTTGTCATTTTTGTGTAATTCTCATAGCGAGAAGATGGTTTCTCTTGGAACGGAAACCGGTTCTATCAGTGTATTATATTTATATTATATCATATTAAACAGATTAAGCAGATGCACGGGCATTGTGAGTGATTTTTTAAGGGACAGATTTCTTGAGTTTACTGTTCTTGTTTTTGCTTAGAAGAAAATAGAAAAAACTTACTCAAAGAACATACATATGAAACAAAGAATTGATTCAAATTGTTCCATATATTGTTTGTTTTGCTTCTAGATTATTCTTTCTATTTTATCTGTTTTTAAATTAGTTAAATTTGCTATAGGTTTAAATCTTGCAAAAGTGGAATAGTACATTCTACAAAAGTACATTCGTAAAAGTAAAGAAAAAAAAATTATAGAAAAAACTTATCATATTATTCCAAACAAATTAAAATATCAATAAAAGAAATTAGTTGGCCTGCCAAAAAAACCTGATAGATAATCAGTTGCATCAAAGAATAATGACTGAAATGCAGAGGAAAAGTTTAGACTAATTATTTTTAGTTCTCATGAGGATCCTCTTATTTCGATTCTCCCATGCCTAGCTCATGAACAAAGGATATATTTTTATAATTAATTGAACTTCCGTGAATGGAGATTGTAGAGGAAGAAAATGTCTCTAAACACAAAAATGTATATATAAACAAAATAGTCAAATCCATTCGCCTACATTAACGATTTGTAGGTTATATCTCCATGGTAATTACATACTTCAAAATACAATGTTTTTTCGTTTGTAAGTTTTCGTAAAAAGTGAAAAAAAATAATGTTCTACTATAGAGAAATTATTCCCGGAAATCACTTTAAATTAACCATTATCACTGCAAATAACAACGAAAACTTTTAAAAATAGTTACAATTTATAATTACAGTTCTTTTTTCTGTAACTATTTATGATCCCATTATTTACATGTATTTATAATTTAGGACGACAACTTTAACTTCTTTTACTTTGTGGTTTGTTCTTTACTATTCTATAAACGAGATAGTGTATTCAAAAATGTTTTTATTTAATTCATTTCAATTTTTAAAACACTAAAATAAACCGAAAATTATCTATTTGTCTAAAATTGATATTTATTATGAGTGGCAAATCTGACTGAAAATGTTTTTCGAATAAAAGCAAATTTTTCACATATGTATGAAGAAACATTAATCGTTCTAAATATACATCAAACGATGTGAATAGAAATTTAAGTCATTTACTCACTAGAACGAATTTTAGAGAAAATATTAGAGTTATCAAGTTGTTTTTGAGTAATGTCTAATTTTGGAAATTTTTGAAAATTGTTAACAAGCAAAAATTCAATTATTTGATCTCAAGCAAACAACATATTTAAATCTTTATTTTCTTTACCTAGATATGACACGGTTCTGGTACTGATACAATGTCTTAAGGCACCTACACGTAAGTTCGTGAATCCTCTTGTCCAGTTTTGTGTTTTCCGGGCTGAAAAATAATCGGTTCAATTTCTGGCTGTGATCGGTGACTTTTCCCTGAGATATTCACCTCCAACTGGGATTAGGAGTTACCCAGATTTCTGTAAAACGAGGTGCGGATTAATTTCGTTAGATTAAAGTGAGAAGGACAGAAGATTTACCATCCTACTCTAACATCATTCAATGGAAACACAAATATTGGAACCTGAACATCCAACACCACAAAACAGCCTTAATGGAAGAGGACATGCAAAAAAAAGTCCTTGAATTTCGCTTCCATCAGTTCAACAAATTCTAATGATATCAAAGACATCTACAAATTTAAAAGCAACTATAGTAGATTCCATTATTCTATCAAGAGAAATTAATGGATTCTTGTAAGGGTTCTTGTGGGGATTTTTGTTTTCTTAATGAGTAATTTTTTCCACAAACTTCTATGCGAGGAAATTTTCGAAATTCAATCAATATTTATAATCAGCGAATTTCAAGAACATGGATTCAGATGTTGAAAAGTTACTAAAACGGCATCATAATTTTTCCTCTACTGGTTTCCATAGCTTCACTTTTCTATTTCAAAATTGGATAAATTTCACCTTTCAATTTTCTTAATACAGATGTAAAACCTCAAAATTCTAAAATATCAATCCATATTATTTAAAGAAATTATGTAAAACAAATAAATACAAATCACATTTTCGGCATTGAAAATGATTTGTACACCTACAAATCGAATCGTCTGCTCATTAAATTTTAATTATAATTTTTAATCATGTGTGAATCGGCCTCCTTTATTTTAGTTAAACTATTATCACACGTTAAACCTTACCAAATAAATACAATTCGCAGTTTCTGCAGATTACGAATTTAATTCCTTCAATCACATAACTAGAAAAAATGGCTCATGCATATTTTATTGGAATGAAACCCTGTAAAAATATAGGGTTTCTTTTCTCGTGAAGAAGATTTTGTTAGCTGTTTACTCCTAATAATCAAAAAAATCTTATAAACATTAAAGAAAAACTATAAATAACACACAATAACTAAACAAATAAATTTCACTGAGCTGATTTTAGATTAATTTGCTGGACAACCGAGGACGATACATTTTCGGGTTTCAGCACCCTCTTCGGCTCGGTCCCGTCCCAGCATAACTCAGCTCAGTGAAATTTATTTGTTTAGTTATTGTGTGTTATTTATAGTTTTTCTTTAATGTTTATAAGATTTTTTTGATTATTAGGAGTAAACAGCTAACAAAATCTTCTTCACGAG
>JAFIDM010008375.1:0-11068 GCA_023159025.1 Thereuonema tuberculata | reverse complement strand
GGGTGTTATTTTAATATTGTAATGAACATTAAGCCAATGTAACAAAAGAAACAATTTTTACACAGAAGAAATGCAATTGTCAAAGCCCAAGAAAATTACAACACACGGACGATAAGCCTATTTCATTCTCTAAAACAAACAATCCAATGAAGATGTTTTATTATTAATTGATACAGATCCTTACTCTAGCAATAAAACAGGATTCACGAAAAACTTAATGACTGGAACTGATATTTTCAAAAACTTCCGATGAAATTTAGACAAGAGGGAATCAGTAATAGCAACTCGAACAAGGTTAATGCAGTAACTCGAAAACCTGAAACTAGTGTTGGGATATGTCCGGTTGAGGTCGTAAGTATATTAGAGTTGATCAACTGGAAGTCGTTCGGATATGCCGCTGGACGTCAAGTTAGTTGCCGCCGGTTGATCAATAAAATCAACCGTCGAGAGCAAGTACGAAAGAGTCCCGTTAGTCCCGTCAACCAAGATGGCGTTTTCCGTCTAAGGATGAAATGGTATGATGGGTATGGATGAAATGATCATGGACTTCAGGTTGGTGGTCACGTGATCTTGACTTAGCTGCTTGATTCTTACTTCCGTGTCATGGAAAACCTGAAGTTTGAGTGGCCATTTTGAATTGTTCTTCAACTGGGTAGGTTGCCTCGAGTAGTTGTATTATATAAATTAATTTTAAATTCATATTTTTCTTCTGAAACAATAATAATTTATATCGTGGATTAAGGGATGTATAAAGACTCATGTCTTTTGTGAACAAAAACTCCGTTCAATAATAAAAAAAGGAATGCAAATCAAAAGCAATATTGCATGAACATTTTTTGAAGACAATGTTTTCACCAAACGTAATTCTTACATGAATCTATCTGGTTTGTTGTTGTTTTTCCATAAGGGTATTAATTATCTGTTAAAATCTATCTCCAATTCATCCACCAGTGTGCACAAATTGTTATCAAGCGGTTTTGAATAGTAATAGGCCTACTATAGGTATTCTGGTCCAAAGAAAAAAAATTTGATTTTAAGTCTTAATATAAGATAGTAATAAAAAGTCATTAACGTCTTTTCTGGTAGCTGAATATCTGGAGATGAACGAATGCATATTTCAGCAAAACTCCGAACGGCGGTCCCAAATTATGATACCTTCCGAATGCAGTCCCAACTTTGTTATTAATGAAACATTGTGTCAAGTGTAATGACATCGTTATTGTTGTTATTAATAAACATTGTGTATTGTTGCTTAAAAATCACTTTAAACGTGCCATTGCTGGTAGACCACAAGCACCACCAAGAGTAATAACGCTTTAGTCATAAGTCGCACATATTCAGACAATACATATTTTTTTTGTAAATGTGTTGAGCGAAAACTATATGATTTGATGCGCAATAACTCTGGCTGTGTGTTATCCTTCAGTCATACTGTTTTCTGTCATTAAAAAGGTTTATATAATTTGGGACTGCCGTTCGGTGTTTTGCCTATATTTCTATTTCACTTTATAGAACTGAATTTATAAAATTAAAGTTTAAGTTAGCTGTATTGTATTACTAAAATAAAGGTACTTGTGTACTAACGCCACCGCAGCCGGAAGTGGGCGTGTATACATACGGTTAGAATTAGGTTAGCTCACATTTACAACCATAAGGTTCAATTTACAACCAAAAACAGTTAGAATTAGGTTAGCTCACATTTACACCACTAAGGTTCAATTTACATCCAAAAACAGTTAGAATTAGGTTAGCTCACATTTACACCCCTAAGGTTCAATTTACAAAGGTTACATTTGGATTAGGTTAGGTTAAGTTAGGTTGGCTTAGCTGCAGGATGTATGTATTGAAAAATAACCCAACTATTTCCAGCCATTGCAAATTCAACGATAAATAACGACACTTCCGGCTGCGGTGGCTTTAGTACACAAGTACCAAAATAAATTTCAAAATACGCCCTAATTAAAAATGGAATTGGTTCATATAATTTTTTTAAAGGTAAAAATATTGTTGAGATTCATGTGAATTTCTAGTGAAGTTTGAATTTAACTACAGTATATACAGTGATTTGAGTTATAGTAACATACTTTATTAGCATGATTAATTACTAATGTATTTTAATATTATAGCTAAACATATTCCTACATTTTAAAGACAACATATTCTTTGGATTAGTTTCTTGAAGCTTAGCAACCAAACAGTGGCTGAAACAATTACCATATTATTTATGTAGTTTAAAGATAAGGAAATTTAACTATTCATACCTTTTTCTGAAATCATTGTTACTTGTTAATGCTAATGTATTACTTTTAATGAATACTCAGATAGTAATAATTGTTTCATCATTTCAAAAAAACCAAACACAGATATATCCAAACCTAATTTATATCTTATGAAAACCACTGAGCAAAAATTGAGCATTAAATTTAGGATGTCAAGATGTTCAATATAGTTATGTAGGCAGCACAGGATATAATAACTAATAAATTCTTAAATCGGAGCAAAATCTGTGAGGTAAAGCTGGTTACAATATATGTAATTCAGCTTTTGATGTAATTTCTAAAGTATTATCATCAAATTTCATGTTCCAACTGTATTGTATAAGATCCTATAATATATATATATATTTTTTATTACTGCCATTCCATACATAAATTTAAATAAGTTGATGGTACAAGAACCAATGTGTGTTAAATAGATTTTGATTATTCTTGTACCATCAATTTATTCAAATTTAAATGAAATCCATTTATTTATATTTTTTAATTGTTGTTAAGAGAAACGCTCCTCTTATGCACCTCCACCTCTAAACTTCTGAATTAAAAAAGAAATTATCTTTATTAATGGAATGAATAAACATTTGATATTTAGCTTTAATGGCACTGGCATTTCATCAAAAACTGTAGCACTTAAAATTCAGTGTTGTGTCTGTTTATCATTTTATTATTAGCAAATAACTACTGCACCTTAATAGTGGTCTTTTTTTTTTCCAATTTTGAAAAAAAAAAAATCAATTTCTTGTCTTTCATGATCAAACATGTTGAAGGCTGAAATCCAATATATGGGTAAAAATTAGATAAGTGGCTAAAATGAAACACAGAAAAATATTGGAAAAAATTTACGAAATATGCATTTATTAATTTTTAATTCACTTACTGTTAACTTATTATTGATAACAAAATCACTTTTCATACACTTAAGTAGATATTATAGCTTGAATATAGAATTTTTAAAAGTGGTATGCCAAGAAAATGAACAGTCTGACAGGAATATGACTTCCCCTGACAACCGAATGACAAGGTACAGCATAATGATCACTCCCATTCTTATTAATTGGAAAATGAAGTTCAATCAACTACTAACATAATTAAACTGTAATGTCTTACTATAAAAGAACAATATGAAGGAAAATCAACGTAACAAAACCTCTGATAAATCATAATCCTTAAAGAAATAGAACAATGAATTATATGAATTATAATTTTTATATAAATTACATCAAAAATGGTCAAAGGACATAAAAGTTTCTGGAGAATCCGAATCTGCAATAACACACACATCACATACGTCTCTGTTTTTATTTCTCTGATTTGATATGTATTTCTTGAGATATTCCCATTTTTCAACGATGTTTAACCCATTTTGATTTTTATCGATTACAGCGCCATCTGCGAGCAACCCCGATGTACAGTACCTCAAATCAAGGTGAAATTTTCTGGAGAATCCGAATTTGCAATTAAAAATGGGGGTTCCTATTTAAGTTTTTCTTCCAACCCCTCACCTCATAGGGGATGAGGGGTGGGGGGTTGAGTTTGGTATCATTGAATGTCCCCCTCCGAGACGAACAAATTTTAATTATAAAGTTTTTTGATCCGATTTGTAGTTTTCGGGATATTTCAATGTCTTCAGATAAAATGAACACCCTGTATATATAGAGGGTGTTTCAAAAATACACGGCATAATTTCAGGTATGTATTTCCCACATGTAGACAATCAAAATAGTTCATTACAACATATGTCCGGAAATGCTTCATTTCCGAGTTATGGCCTTCACAACATTGAAAATCACCGGAACGTTTTTCGTTCCGCCGGTCGTTGCCATTACAGAAGATGTTCAAAATGACCACCTCCTGCTTGAATACAGACCTCACATCGATGTCTCATTGAACGTTTTTCTTTCCGCAGGTCGTTGCCGTCAAAGGACACATTAAGAGGGCACTCTGACAGATCATTCCGAGGCGAAGGTTAAATTCAGTGGTGTGTTTGGCGTTCGACTGTGTGTCATGTACACAAATCAGGAGCTGGCAGAGATGCACTTCATGTACGGTAAGGCAGACGGCAATGCTGCGCTGGCTCGTCGTTTGTACCAGGAGAGGTACCCACAGCGACAATGTCCAGATCGGAAGACATTTGTAAGTCTCCATCACCGTCTGTGCGAGTATGGAAAATTTCGATGGATAGGTAGAGGTGGCCCAATTGCTTGGCCTCCACGCTCACCTGATCTGAACCCTCTCGATTTCTACTTGTGGGGCCATTTAAAATCATTGGTTTATTCGTCTCCGGTGCCTGATTTGGAATCCCTTCGGAATCGAATTGTGGCACGTTCTGAGGACATACGCAACATTCCTGGAATGTGGGATCGTGTTCGCAGGTCATTGAGACATCGATGTGAGGTCTGTATTCAAGCAGGAGGTGGTCATTTTAAACATCTTCTGTAATGGCAACGACCGGCGGAACGAAAAACGTTCCGGTGATTTTCAATGTTGTGAAGGCCATAACTCGGAAATGAAGCATTTCCGGACATATGTTGTAATGAACTATTTTGATTGTCTACATGTGGGAAATACATACCTGAAATTATGCCGTGTATTTTTGAAACACCCTGTATATATATATATATATATATATATATATATTTACACACACACACAAAGTATGTCAAAATTTCATTTGGTAATTTCAATCATTTTAGGTCTTCATCAGATTCGTCCATGAAATTGTTGATCCTATAACATGAGAAATTATAAAAACCCATTAAAAATCGCCTATATTGTTTTAGGGAAATGTCAATTCTTATTAATCCACTTTTCCTCACCTATTATTACGAGTGCGAGTCCTTGTGTGTTACACAAGGACTTATGCTTTAGTGTTCGTGGTTCTGCCGATAAGTGTTTGATCCTTTCCTGTTTGTCTCATTGCATAGATTTGCTGCAAGTGTCCAGTGGCATGGTTTTCCCATTAAAGATGCCAGGAGGCACGGTTCGTTTGTCAAAACTGTCATGTGACAATGCTTTCTTCTAAGGTTGCCTAGTGGCACTGTTCCTCCTTCAAAGTGCTTGGTTCTTTAGTTGAAACTGTCTCATGGCATTGCTCTTCTTAGAAGCTGTCTGGTGATACTGTTCCTTCTGCTGAAGGCCCCTGATGGAATGGTTCCTTCATAAAAACTGCCACTTGATAGTGCTCTTCTATCAAAGTTGCCTGATAGCATTAAATCGCTCATGCAGGGAAATTGAACAGTTATAGGGTTATCAGCCAAGAAATTATATTGGCAAGTGAAGCAAAAGACTACAAAATAATAGTGAGTGTTAATCTTTAAAAAGTTTGAAATTTGAACTATATAAAAATTTTGATTTTCCTTAATCACAATAGATTGTATTCAGAAAACTTGAACTTAGTTACAAAAGAAGGTGTAGGAATATATGAAGTTTGCAGTGAAACCCAAGTATCTGCAGAACATATGTAGCAAATTTCTGGTGTAAAGGTTCTTGATAAAGCAATGCAGAAATTGGAATCTTCTAATAAGGAATGTGGTGAGCTGTTAGTAGAATACACATTATGGAATTTGTTAAATGTGATCCACACTTTTTGAAGAGTAGCTCTCAAAGCCAAAACGTTCATCATCCCTGAAATAGCAGGAATTTCACATTTTGGCTTCAGTTTCATTGCTGGAACTTATTGTTTGAATGCATTACATTTATTCCTTACTGAAGATAATCTAGACGTCAGTCTGCCATGAGACAGATGTGTCGGAACCTGGGTTGAGATCCCGGCATCGGAATTGATGTTTGAAAAATTTCCTTTCCTAAGTTTGTCTGCTTCTTTATCTTTCTCTTCCAGTCTGAACTCATTTGGTAATGATTTCCTGAGAAATTACAGGAAACTACTTCAGTATCTTTCCCTAGAAATTCTATGTATTCTTCTAGGGGTTTGCCATGACTAGAGCGCATAGAACACGGACCTGCAAAGTTTTGCAGATGCACTTTGGTGCATACTGACTATCAACTAAAGGTAGTAATGATAAAAGGTTGCCTGCAGTTTGATGTGAGCTGCTTTCTTTAGTATTTTCTTTTTTCCACATTTTGTAATTTTCAATCTAGAAATACAAGAGGAGCAATTGTTGTTAAAAAATTTACAGAAATTTGTCTTAATTCAAAAATACTTCACTCGGACTGTTTTTCTTTTAGAAAAGAATAGTTTAATTTTTTCTACTCCATAAATCCACTTCCTCATTAGTGGGGGAAGGGCAACAGAAAGTATAGGTTTTGGATAATGGATCTATCTTTTGTACACAACAACATATTTGTAATTTTTTCAGTTCTTTATTGTAGTTAAACATTTATTTTCTCATGCTTGATCCTTCATGCTACATAATCCTTTGTATTATATTTATCAGTAGCTGTATTATTAATACTGCTGTATGTAATAAATTTGCAAATAAAGATATATTTTTGTAATTTATAATCTTGTGTAGTGAATCTTGTAACTTCATTATTCTTGACAGTGGTGTTGTAATCTCATAATGATTGACAGAATTATTCTGAAAAATAACAAAATTGAAATAAAGGCTGTATTTATCATTATACATTAATAACAAAGGAATCTTTGTTAAAAGTGATCCATACAAATTTAATTTGCTAGATTTGTGATTGTAATATTTTTGTTTTACTAAATGTTTAACCAAATAAAGAAAACAAATCCTTACAAACTTAAATCTATAGTAATAACACCCAAACCAGAAATAGTTTATAGTTTTACCTTATCAGGATCTTGCTATATGGCTTTGTAACCTTCAGATATGTGTAACAACAAAAGTGCACAGTAATTTCAACTATAATTATTGTTTTTATTACATTACTGACCACATTCATTGCAAACACAATAAAAGTAGTTATTTCCTGGAAATGTATCTTTACTCTCGACATATTCTGGTGTAACTCGACAATATGACTTTACCAGTGGCAACCAATGACCACTGAAGGAGTCATCCGCCAACATCTAAGAAATACAACTGGAGGATCATCCCTAGTGTGTCGTATTTCACTGTGCACGCTACCTTTCTCTCCACGGACTTTAAGATCAGATGCCCACATCCATATAACGATGTTACCTGATACTCATTAGCAAAAGTGCCTTGCCTTTCACCATAAAAAATTGAAAGGCAGTTGTCTCCTCACAGTTCTACCTATTCCAGATGGATGAAAAGTGCAGGATCAGACATACTTCTTACAAATTTTTTGGTCCTGATACCATGTCCTACACATGTAGTAATTTGTTTGCTTTCTTTTCATTTCTTTCTCTAAATATTCTGAAATTCCCACTACTTTTTGTCCTTCTGACATTGATTCATCATGTTCCAGTTAATCATAGATCAAAACCTATCTCGGCTCATTTCATCACCTTTCTTTACACCTAATGATTTTGTTTGCTTTCCATTTCAATTTTGGGGACAGTTTCATTATAATATTCAGTAGTAATTTTAATCATTTCCAAAATTTGGTTTTCCTTGGAGAAATTGAAAGAGTTCATGACATAATTACAGAGGACCTTTCTGTTTAGTATGAGTAACCTAACTTTCAGATTTAATAATGAATTAATATATAAACATATGAAATATTATAAACTATGTGATTCTTAAATTAACTTTTAGTTTTTCTTTTCTGTACTAGAAATATACCTCAAAACAGTAAAATAAAACTAGAATATGTGGTGTGCTAAAAAAAGAAAAATAACAAAGCATTGAAATGTGTTGATCTGTTGATATTCAGACTATAGTGATACATTGATGTGGAAAATGTGTTTGGAAGACTATGATCTCAAAATAATCATAAAGTTTTCATCCAAGTAAATAAGTTGAATTGAAAGCGAGTTCAGTGAAACGTTGACTTAAAGTCTATTGTCCAAAAAGTTCACTTAATACAAATTATCAATTCAGAAATTCATAAAAACTCAATAATTTTGACATAAGAATTTTTTCTTCTCAGAATTTAAGCTGTTAAAAGCTGATAATGATACACTTTCCATTTCATAGCCACCTGAAGGTGTGGACATTTGTTTCATGTCGTAAGACATGGATCACATAATCAATGATTTGTGAAAGTCAAATCAAAGGAAAAAAAAATCATTTTCACAAGTTACTTTAGCCAATGGCTCAGTTACTACGATTGTTTTCCCACTCCAGGTATTTTACTGATTGAAGCAAAATGACATTGGCAATTATATTAATTTTTTATGAAAATTATCTTTAAAGCAAGTCTCAAATAAAAACTCAAAGTCAAAGAAGAATTATCAAAGACCTAAAACTGCATTTTTTTGAGATACACATGAAATATATAAAAAAGATGTTTCACCTAACAAAATTCAAGAAATCTGTTCTTGAAAACTACTTTTATATTAACTTAGCAAAGATTTTAAGATTGCATCTTTATGAAACATTTATTACATAAACCAATTTACAAAGAAATATCTTAAACCATTTTCTTTGTATTTAAGTTTGTGCATCAATTTCTTGTAAAATCTGTTTCATTAATGAAATAAATGGATAATTTATATATTTATTAATTTTTTGCCCAGTTTTTTTTTTTTTTTTTAATGGCATTACCTACTATTCCAATCCATAAGTTTCTCCACTACTGCTGTTGACGCTGAAACAAAATATTTGGCAGCAACAAAAAAACTGAAAATAATATTAGTAAGGCAAGGCATTTGATGATTTTGCATCTTTATTCTATGAAGGTTGAAACATGACTTGCATATATGAAAATGTGTAACATTAAATAATTGGTTAAATAAAGGCATTTGGGCATTTTTTTGTATTTTTCGGCATTTTTTAAGGATAGGTCATTTTGAGGATTTTTACTAGTTTTTTGCAAGGCAATGTCATTTTTTTTTTTCGAGATTTTATTTATTATTTAGTATCTTTGCTTGTCCTCATTTAAGCCAATAAATTTTTCCAGAAAACAAGTAGACTTTTTTTTTTTGGTTGTCAAAGTTAAAGGTTTAATGTAATAAATTCAAATGTTTTATTGGTCTTTTTTTTTTTTATTTTTCTCTCATTTTTTTACTGTTTTTAGATCATAAATGCATTTTTTATTTGTCATTTATTAGCAAATTATAGGTCATTAAACGCCTTGCCCTAAATATTAGGAATGGAAAAAAAAAAAAAAATTATTGTATTTTACATTATTTTACAGCTTATATTATACATTAGATAATTTAAAGCAAGACATTTATGATGCATGAAATACGTTTGACAGTATGAATATGGAAGTCACTTTTAGTCATCTTTAAAAAAAATATATAAAATAAAAAAAAAATATTTATTTATTATTTTTTAAAATACAATTTAAACATTTTAAAAGTATCGAAATTAAACTTTAGAAAATGCTCTTCTATTTGAAAGGAAACAATAAGAATTTAAAATACAATGAGATGTAACAAAATTGGATTCAATAATATCTGCCAGCCAATAAGCATTATACAGGATGGTTCAAAACAAACAAAACTAAAACACGAAAATCATGGTTTCAGTTCAGCTAATGAAGTTACAGAGTTTGACATCTGCAAATGACATGTTCCAAGTCACTGCACTTTCACTTTTTGTTTGTTTGTTTTCACATCGCTACTTGTTTAATGTAAAAGCCACATACGACAAACTTTAGATGTTTTGAGAGCTTGCACGACATGAACAAATAATACAGGTTTTACAATACACAAAAATTTTACATAAAATATTAAGATAAATATCTGCATTATACATTACCACACATATACATAGATATTATTTAATATATTTACTAGTTGCAACCTGTAACGGAAGTAAAACACATTCCACGTTTTTGAAATACCGCGCAATTTTTCAAAAACACAAGATTGGAAAAGATATTCTGAAGCTCATTTTTTAAAAAGAATAAAATGTATAAACCTTGCTGCATTCGATCTATTTGTAGAAGGCATTTGTACATTCAATACAAGACTTTTAAACATTTACCTTAACCAATATTGGAATTCTTCCTACATTTATTTGCTGAACTCGTGCTATGGCAATTATATAGTGCTACAGTGCTGACCAAAAACCATCGTCATGCAATTCTTGATTTTTTAATATCAACATGCTTTCCTGGCACTTTCGGCAAAAAAAGTTAACCTCCTACTCTAAAATAATAGGCTCCTCCAAATTGTGCCTATGAGAGAGTGCCCCACAATGCCTTACAGGGGCGTAGGAATTATTTCTAGTTCATTTTTTATTATTATTATTCACTAACTGAATAGATGCAAAAGCTTATAATTTGTTTATATTTAAGAATGCCAACACTCATTTAACCAACTCAATATATAACTTTCTATCTAAATATAATTTACTAAAAAAAAAAACAAAAAAAAAACAAAAACAACAATTTTCATATAAAAAAAAATTAAGTACTGACAAACTCAAGATTTTCAAAATACCATTAATATTGTCCTAAACAAAGGACAGTATATCTAAATTATTTTTCTTGATTATCAAAAAGCGTTTGACAGTAATACAAAACTAAACAAATACAATGGGATTAAATAACCACAATAATACCAAAATAAATAAAAATGGGATTAAAAAAGAAGTTTTGGCTTTATTGTAATATTTGTTGTATGTGCAGTGCAACCGGTATACTAGCATTAACGGACCAAAATAGCAAACCTACTACTAAGCTATCTGATGGTATGTTCAAAACAATGCAAACTATATGGCATGTCTCCACAATTTTTGAGCTGTATATAAAATTTTATCCGGGGTTAACTGTAGATTGATCAAATG
>JAFIDM010008374.1:0-11068 GCA_023159025.1 Thereuonema tuberculata | reverse complement strand
GAAAGGATAGATATCTTGTGCGCCTGGTTATGAAGGAATCGTACAGCCACATCACAAAACTTAGCTTCAGAATTACGGTGTGTTTCACAGGAACCAGTCTCCGCTCGTACGGTTCGATGTCGTCTGAAGCATCAGGGATTTGTTGCAAGATGGTCATTGCTGCGGCTACCTTTGACTGCCACAAGAGGCTGCAATGGTGCCTACAATGTGCCGCATTGCCAACACGAGCACCAATTTCCGGGAAGGATAATCCGCAAACTCAATATGCCATAAATCTCCGACGATGAAAGTCGGAAACCTGCTAGCATGGCTGCCATAATCTTCAACGAGGCATACTGAAGGTCTGTTCACTTGAACGGTTCGCAAACACAATTCCAATACTGCCCAGTACATCGTTGTTTATTTCTCTAAACTGTTTCCAGGGGCTTTAATATTCACATTATAAAATATATGATTCGCTACTAATCATTTACAGGTGCTCCCATGAAAATCTACGCATCATTGAAATTTCGTGTCGATCAGATGGGGCCTTCCTGCTGCTGCACTTTTCATGACCATCAGTGTATAATCTATTAATCTTAGATTTTACAGAAATGTTGAAAATACTTAAAATACTTGAAACATATTTATATATTGCAATGCAGGCTCTATTTTAATTGTGTTCACCAATATAACTTAAACATTAATAGAAATTAATGAAAACATTCAATTGAAAATGAAGAAAAGAAATTTGTAAAGCGTAACCATACATACAACGACGAAATATTATATTCATAAATATAAATGGTACATTTGCTAAGCGTCTCTATTGTGAAATGCCAGATCCTGATGCTTATGATCTACTCAAGTAAAATCTAAACAATCTCTACATTGCAGACAATCGAAAACTACGCACGAGTCTTCGTAGTAACTGCTGCAGTATTATCAATACAAACTGTCAATAAGAAGTAAACAAATTTGCAGCTTGAGCTGAGCTTATCCATCGAAATCGAAACTGCGCAGTAGAGCATAATTAACCATATGTAAATGATCAATAAAAGACGAAAAAAATTTGAGTAGAAAAGCCTGTTAAATAACAATTTAAATGGTTAAACAAAAATATTCAAACATTATGTCTATAATCTACATACACCACAGTACAATCCGAAGATTGGTTGAAAGTCCATGGAACCCTAGTGACCCCCGAAGGGCGACCCCTAGCAGAAACTGTAACTTATTCTTGCGAACAGATACTGGAATGGTTTCCCGTTGCCTTCTCCAGGACGCCATTACGGAATGACGTCAGACCGAATAGAAAGTGAAGAAGAGGCTTACAACACAGGAAAGGAAATTGAAACATCCATGCTCACAACCGGGATTTGAACCCGGGCACCAGCACACTGGGCTCACGGCAGACCGACGCCTGAGACCGCACGACCACCCCGGCGCGGCGCCTATAATCTATACTACAACAAATTATGTAAATATCAATAATTAAACCCACAAACTCTTTTCTTCCACTATATTTTAAAAATATCAACTGTTTTCTTCTTCAGGTACATTACGAAGTGAAACCAAAAATGTTTCCTCTCCTAAAATCAAAAAAACATTAAATAACATAGAAAATAACAATAATTGAATCATATCACATAATAACATTGGGAATGATAACAATATAAATGTCGAACGATAACAATATTGTATTATATCCAGAATAATCTGAGCCTGACAATAATACATAAATGTCGAATTTGACAACAATTTAACAATATAAATAATGTTGAATAACAATTTTGATAACAATTTTCGTTAATGCGGAATGACCCTGAAAATAAAGAATATGAATAAACGGAAACATCTGAAATTTGAAAATAACAAATTTAAATATTCTTAATTTCCAAGAATTTCTTAAATAAATTTAAATATTCTTAATTTTCAAATATTTCTTAAATAAATTTAAAGAAATATCATTAACTTTTAATATCTATTTCTATTAAAACAAATTTTAGAATTATAAAACATGCCTCAATAAGATATCTATCCTGTGCATTCTTTCATTTGTGAACAATTTTAATGATAGGATCGGGGTTATGTTTTAAACTAATAGAGTGGAATGCCCAATCGGAAATTTCTGGTTTATTATTTTTGAAAGCACGTATATGCTCAAATGTATCACTTTTACAGTTCCAGACGTACACCCAAAATATATTCCAGAACAATCTCTACACTGTTATGAATATACTACACCCATATTCATAACATCATTTGTCATTCTTACATTCTTGAATTTGAATAATTTATCATCTTTGTATCTTATAACTCTCATGTTATTGTTAACACATAAATTTCTAATCTTTTTTTTTACTTTTACACCCATAGGAATTCTAAAATAATTCTTGTAGTTGATTTTTTAATTGCAGGTATGGGTTTATTTTTCAAATGTTTCAGATAGGAATTGATAATATTGTTTAAGAAGTTCTATTTGAAACATTTGAAAAATAAATCCATTGATCGCCGGGCATTCAGTCCACCGTGACGGAGTCGGTTTCGCACAGTCTGAGTACACACCCGTCGTTCAGTAGCAGCGAGAAACTGTCCCCGTATCTCAGTTGCATTGCTTCGCCGGTTCCTTCGTGCTTTTAGCGTGAAGTAGCGATCATCTCTTGCAGTGCTGGCACGTGGACGGCCATGCCCTAGTCTTCTTCGTACTGTGCCAGTCTCTCTGAAGCGATTCCAGAGTCTGCTAATCACGCTTTGGGAGGTTCCAACCGCTGCTGCCACTGTCATCTGTGTTTGGCCAGCTTCAAGATGCCCTATGACTCTACATGCTTCAGATTCGGGTAAATGACGTTGCAGCGGCATTTTCAGGTGACACTCAACGATTCTTCAATTTGTTATTGATCCAGGAAAGTGGAGATAACCCAGCAGCGCCAGCCTCTTTATACAGGGTTGTGGGCAAACATGTTTTACATCACATTTGCATATTCAGACAACTTCCATTTTCGTGTCATTTGCTTGTCTGATGATGATCTTTAATAAATAAACTCAAATGCCTCTGTTTTTTGGATGTATTATATTCATTTCGCAATATCCCCTAAATTTTTTGAGCAGTGTATATCTATTTAGTTAAGAGTTATAACTCTCCTATATATTTCTGAAAAAAAAATAATGAAATACATGAAGTTATAAAATTCTGTATCAGCATTGAAATTTGTTTTACGAATTGAACTATAAAACCTTTAAAGACCATAACGGAAAATGGGCAGATCTGCCCCACCACTGTATTGCGATAAGATATACGTAAGGAAAGATCTCCATAATACATTTTTTATTATTACGACTTCTCTCAATTATTAGTCCGTTCGAAGTTATATACTTCTTGATATGACGTTTGATTGATTGATTGAGTGAATGTGGGAGGAAGTCAACCACCTAAGGGTGGGGGATGCTTGGATGTAGGTAGTTGGCTTCCCTGCCACCCACATTTACCACAATCAATCACACTGTTATAATTATTATATGTAATTAATAATTAATTAATTTCAAGTATATAATAATTATTTTGTTAAGATATTATATTTATTAAAATTAATTCTATATGTTTGTTATAAAGAATTAATGTATTTCCTAGCAAAGTATGCAAATTAAGACTAGAAGAGGTCTTGCAGTTTACATTGTATACGACTTTATCCAATAAACAATGAAAATATCACATAACGTAAACTAAGCTTGTATCAAAAAATAAACATGTATTTCTGACTTCTTATTATTTGATGCATATCTATTTTCGGTTGAAATGTGCTTTATGGTACTGCCAATAGGATGCTTTGTTGGCATTCACTGCGGATGGGCGTTTTTGCTGTTTCCGGCATACGATTTTGCGGAAGGATATATTACGTCATGATGTTTCACGTCGTCGATCAAGTGATCGCCAAACCACGTGTGGTCTTTTTTTCGAGATTTAACATGGCGGTACAAGATTATGTGGGTCTGCAATTGTCAGCTCCTTAGGAAATATGTGCTGATTTGTGTGATTTTATTTTGATTTTGAAAATGAGAGAACGATCCTACAACACATTAAAGGATGGAGGATACCAGCATTTCACCGCTAATCAAAATATCCATTTCAAACATCGTATTACTGGAGCTAAAACGAATATCATTGACACCACATGGTCTCATTGAAAGATAAGCCTAACGATGTATTTTTGGACTATACTAACGAATACAGTACTAATCAATCGGATGCTTCGTAAATATTGTTTTCTGGTGTATTGGTGATGGGGCCTTTTAGCAAGAACCGGCTTTTCATAAATATTCAGGGTTTTTTTCTAGTTTAATGGTGCAGGGGCCTTTTAGCAAGAACCAGTTTTTCGTAAATATTCAGGGGGTTTTTCTGGTTTAATGGTGATGGCCACTTTCAGCAAGAATTGCCTTTCCTCTAGTCGTTTCCGGTTGTTCTCTTAGAAATTGAAACATCAGAGGTCAACTTCCGCTTCCGGTTCCTGAAAATAGTTCAGAAACGGCCATATTTTGCAACGCGGAAAAAAAAACAAAAAAACACCGGTACCATAAACGACAGTTTTATCCTATTTTCATTAATCCTCAACATTTGTATGATCAATCATAATCGATTAAGACAGCTTTTACTTTCTTTAATGCATCAGTATGACGATTTAGTACCCAAGCTTAATGTAATTTTCAAAAGTTCACTTTCTTTAAAAAGTCTTTAAAGTCTTTGATCAATGTTCATATCAACTTGTTTCTTTCGAATCAAGATACGCGATAAAAAATAAGTTCACTGTTGCATATCTTTTGATTTAGATCACAACTTGTTTGATTTCTCGTAATGTGTAGTATGTCATGTATCCCTTTCATGTTCTTGTTAACAAATGAAAATTACTTACTTATTATCTTCTTAGGCATCTACAGGTTGCTTGAAGGTAACACAATACACAATCCCTGATCCATGGAAATAATGTATTATGATCCTCATATGAACTTCACTTTATTTCAAAGATTGCCATCTTGACGTTCCATTTGCGTTAGGCACACGTCACATGAAAAAAATATCTACTGATTATCTATTAATGAAAAAAAAAACTGAAAGAGCATTAGATCATATTCTTCCATAAATTAATTTCTTTTATTTGCAACATCACATTGAATAGAGTAATACGTATCCTTTATTCAATTCGTACAAACACTAAGTTTTTTCCATCCCACGATTTGCCGTGAATCCATCGTGTTATTACTCTCTTCACCAACTTATTATCACTAGGCAACAGCCACAACAACTGCCTGACAATCTTGTTGCAAAATCCGAAGGAAACAATTGCATCATTTCTTTTCCAACACTTCATAGGCTTATTATTTTACTACTAGTCCGTGACGGTGTTCACACCATTACCTTAACAACAAATAGAAGCAATATTGTTGCGCATCATTATTCGCTATAGTTGTTCGCTTGTTTTCTTATTCATCTCTGCTTTATATAAGGTAAAGTTGGGAGAGATGACACAAAAATTCGAATTTTTCACGTAAAATACTAAAAACCTTATTTTTTAAATGTTTGAAAGCTTTAATCTGTTGATTTATCCTTTGCTTTCATATTTACGTTATTTTTTTTATGTTTTTAATGCTGTTTCTTATTTTTAGAATTTTAAAAAATTTTGAGTCTTCTTTCCCATACCTATGGGAAGATGACACAGGTAGTAGGGGATAGATAGCCACATGGAATATGAATAAGAGACCTGTGTAAATCAAGCTGCTACTTATATTTTTATAAATATTAACAGAAACATAACTAAATTCCTTTAAATAAATCCAATATATGACAATATCTCCAAGGTCTCCTCCCCACTTCCTTCTGACTTCCAAAACAGACTACTTACAGTTATCAGATTTGTAAAATACTTTAGATTTTATTTTTTCAAGTCTATATGAAACTTTGTAGTAATTTCTTTCTTAAATTATACAAATTGCAATTGTATTGTGATGAATAGAAAATAAAAGAATAAAAAAGATAAGAGATGACACGTGTCATCTCTCCCCAAGTGATGGGACAGATGATACGCACCTCCATTTCCACCAAATGGGACCCAAGACACTATTCCCCGCCCAGCGAAAGGATGACTCTGACCTTGAACTACACCCATGATCTCTTAATCATTCCAGGACTGAAGTTTGTCGAGAGAAACTATTCACAATGGCGACTCTCAAGCGAGGCAAACCTATCAGAAGCCATAACTTTCCCGCCATAAACACTAACATATACAATCGATTCAAATTCTACTATTGCGCCATCTGGTGTCCACGGTCGTTCTTTCGCTGGGAGGAGAATAGTGACCGGTACATAACCTTGCTTACTCTATTTACATGTTTACACAGTGAATTATAGCGAAAGATGTCTTAAAAAAGGGCTGATAACTAAACAAATTCGCAAAGTCAACGAAAATTCGAGCACAAAGGGCTGATAACTAAACAAATTCGCAAAGTCAACGAAAATTCGAGCACAAACCTGGCTACATCAGAGGAAGAAAAACTCAATGAAATCTCCTATATCAATTCAGCACAAACACTCTATACACACTATAAGCTCAGACTGGCCTCGGGTTTTGGTCATGTGATGCGTTGCAGTCCACTGCAAACCCTTCTTGAAGTTACATTACATGTGTCATCTCTCCCCATGTGTCATCTCTCCCAACTTTACTATAAATAAGGATAACACACTAGTTAGTTCAATATTGCATTATTTAATAATTATTATTCTTAAATCTGTATATATTAACATGTAATAAATGAAAATAATATTTACTGTTACTAAAAATAATTATTAAATGATAATTAATTTAAGTTGTAATTTCTGAAAGAGAATTTGAATATCAATGACGTCGAAAGCTTTGCTAAGGTCAGTGGATAGCGTTAGTACAAATTTGTTTTTATTTAGATTGTAATTAATTTGATCATTTAAGTTTTCAAGTAGTTTGATGGTGCTATTGTTTGCCTGATATGCATATTGTTCTTTATGTATTATATTGTGTTTATACAAGAAGTTTTTCAGTTTTATTGACAGATAATTTTCTATGATTTTATTAATTATTGGCTGAATTGCAATCGGTCTGAAATTATCCAGATTTCTGAAGTATCCCTTCTTAAATATTGGAATAATTCTGAATATTTTTAGATTATCAGGATATATTTCTGTATCTACAATGTTATTTGTGAGGACAGTGATTACTTCAGAGAAAATTTGTATATTGTTTTTTAAGGTGTATTTATCTAAGTTATCAATTCCTTTGGTAGTTGTGTTTTTTAGTTTATTATATTGAAGATTTCATATTCCGTTGCTTTCTCAATTACGATTGTGTTGTTGCAGGGTTTTTTTTTTTCAATTGCAATATTAAATTTATTATGCAAACTGCTTTCGATGTTACTATTGTTTGCAAAGTGGTGGCAAAACCTATTGGCCAATGGACCACTTGAGGATAGGCGGAGCTTCGTGGTTCCAAAATATCCCACCAGTCTACTTTCTGGCTTGTGGGATAAACAAAGCCATGTCCTTCGTTTTAACCCTAGTAGATATAGAGGCTGAAGTAAAAGATTTGATTTGGATGCAACGATTGTAAGCCTTCCAAAATTTTCAGATTGGATGCAGAGTTGATTATCACCTATTGAAGAAGACGACAGCAATATATTTTCAAAGAAGGATATAATTTCATGGATCACTTGAGGATAGGCGGGGCTTTATAGTTATAACATATCCCACCAGGCTACTGCTTCGCATGTGGGATAAACAAAGCCGTGTAGATGTAGAGGAAATATTATATTAAAGAAGGATATTCCTAGCGTTTTTACAGAATTATTACAATAAGGATCTGCACAATACTGAACCATCCGTCTTGAAATATCAAAAATCGACAATTTGTTAAGTAATTCACATAAAGTTATATGTTTGTTTATCCCACAAGCTCTCACCGCATGTGGGATACACGTCATACGTGACGTCGATAGGGGCGTAAACCTTAAGTGGTCCATTGCTTTCCATTGTTTTCAGTTTGCAGACTATTTTGTAGTTTAATAATTCAGTGCCGGATCTAGGAAATTTATCAGGGGGGGCAAGTCATCCCCATGCCGCCCCTGCAGCTGTTTTTCACTATTTAATGCAATAATAAATAACTGGATAAAAGTATTAGTCTCCTTAATGGGTGCCAAACTTAATTTATTTTAATAAATACACATATATTTTTTACTTAACAGTACTATGAAGTACAGGTATATACATTTTAAAATTTTTTTAAACCGACTAAATAAAAAACCACCATTATCCTCTTTCCCAAACAATGATGATGATCTTCGCAGCTATCTTTCATTATGCTTTTGAAAATGTACTGAATGCACATATTTTTATAAAATTACTTTCCTTGTTTTTCTTTCGGAAAATGAATCAATAGCTTCTTCATAATTTATTGAATTGACCTCTTGGCTTTCTATAGACAGTATTGCGAGGGGTTTTCAATCTGTCTTGAGTCATTGTTGATCTGAAATAGTTTTTAATTATCTTCAGTTTACTAAAACTCCTCTCACAGCTTGCTGATGTAGTTGGGAGCGTTAAGTAAATTCTCAAGGCTATGCACACATTTGGGAAAGCATCAATCTAATCTCTTTCTTGAATTAGGTTTAGAAGATCCAGTGGATTCATTTCTTCAAAATTAACTGTTGAATTTTGTAACTGGTCATGAAGAACTAGGATTTCAGTAGGGAACTCATCTTCACTTATATCTTCAAGATATTTACTAGCGAGGTTTGCAGCACAAGTTTTCAACTCCTCGTCATTCAAGCTTTTCAAGTCTTTACAATTTAGAAAAGAAAAAATATTGTTAAGTGCACTTATACTCTGCATTCTATCTTTCAACTGGATCAGTATCACATCGATTACTTCCTTCATACCATGGTGAAACCTTTCTTTTCAGAGAAACTTCTTCCTTCATCATGCGACATCTCTCCAGGCATTATTTTCCTTTCGGAGATTCTGCGAGTTTCCATAGTTGGCTCCACTTCAATTTTTTGCGCTATTTCTTTAGCAGCCTTTAACCATTCATTTGTTTCATTTCTCAGCCTTTCCATACTTCTGGTGAGACCTTCCAGCATTAATATTGTTTTTGACAATATTATCCCACCCAAAACACTTCGTGTAAAATAAGTTGCCAAGACTCACATGTCATAATGCTTTCACTGTTAAAAAGATATGAGATGTAGAGCCAAGCCCCTAACTCAACGAGGCCTAACTCTACAAGCCCCAACTCTAAAAACCCTATATCTTGGTCAAAAAGTATGCCTTGGCCGTTTCGTGGCTGTCACACAAACAATCCCATGGAGTTATGTAAAGGATATGGAGTATGCCAAGGCACACTTTTTGACCAAGATAGTAGGGTTTTTAGAGTTAGGCCCCCTTGTAGAGTGAGGGGCTTGGCTCTACAGGAGATCTGATAACTTTTTAACAGTGAAAGCGTTATGAGCATCTTGGCAACGTATTTTACATGAAATGTTTTGGGTGAGATGAAATAGTTCCATGAAACGGCCAAGCCATACTTTTTGACCAAGATATAGGGTTTTTAGAGTTGGGGCTTGTAGAGTTAGGCCTCGTTGAGTTAGGGGCTTGGCTCTACATCTTATATCTTTTTAACAGTGAAAGCATTATGACATGTGAGTCTTGGCAACTTATTTTACACGAAGTGTTTTGGGTGGGATTTCATTTCTTTTTGTAGGATGAGATCTGATAACTTTTTAACAGTGAAAGCGTTATGAGCATGCGAGTCTTGGCAACCCCTTATTTTACATGAAATGTTTTGGGTGGGATTTCATTTCTTTTTGTAAGATGAGATCTGATAACTTTTTAACAGTGAAAGCGTTATGAGCATGTGAATCTTGGCAACTTATTTTACATGAAATGTTTTGGGTGGGATTATCTATTACAACTAAATTTAGTTTTAAGATTATTTAGAAAATGGATTTTTTTTCAATACCCTACTTTTCTGTTTTTCTATTGGTCAACTTGTATATACAAGCTGTTTGCACTTTGGAAGAAATCACATTATTACACAGTATTATTTAGGCCGAAGCATTGAGGGTACGACGTATTTCAGATCTTAATAAAATCCAAAGTATAAAAGCTAGATAAATGAAACTTAGCGTATTTCATTAGTATGATAACTGCATCTTATAATGAAAATTTGAGCTCTCTAGTATTATCCAGGCCGAAGCTATGAGGGTTTGATAATACATAACAAGACCCCCCCTTTATGAGGGGTTGGAATGTGAAAGTTACAGATTTCTTAATTTTGTTGTTGTTTGTATGCTAATCCTAGCCTGCATACCAAATTTCAGCTTTCTAGGACTTCAGGAAGTACCCTAGAGGTTTTGATGATCATGAGTCAGTCAGTCAGTCAGTGAGTGACGGAATCGACGTATTTTAGGTATTAATAAAATCCAAAGTATAAAAGCTAAATAAATGAAACTTAGCGTATTTCATTAGTCTGGTAACTGCATCATATCCTGAAAATTTGAGCTCTCTAGTATTATCTAGGCCGAAGCTATGAGGGTTCGAAAATACGACGAAACACTTCCAGAAAAGGTACGTAGTGCCCTTCCTGCCTTCGGCTCGTCTTGGCGGAGTCACTGCCGTGCCCCCAGATGTTATGTTTCTGTATTTCCTTGTTAACTCTGTTAATTTCTTTTAAGATATTTGTCCATGCAACCAAATACGAAATAAGTCGGAAATCTTTTAAACTATGGATGAGACTGGAGGCATTAGATTTAGTCTCTGGCGTATAGTTTTCTTCTTGGGTCAACTCAATGAGAGCGCTGATTACTCATTCAAAGTTTTTTACAAGAGCGTGTACTGCCTCGGACTTAGCAGACCATCGAGTATCACTGGTTCTTTTTAAATTCGTTTTTGTATGTTTCTTCATGACTTCTCACCGTTGTGTTGATGAAACAAAATAAGTTTATAACCTCTGGATTACTCCAAATACGTTCGTAATATTGTAATTTATAGGAATTTTTCGGCATTGTTTAGAAACCTTTAGAA
>JAFIDM010008308.1:35556-74033 GCA_023159025.1 Thereuonema tuberculata | reverse complement strand
CAGAAAAGGCATTTATTCTTGTGCTGTAGCTTTACGTTCATTTCTATTACAATACAATATTAATATCCAGTTTAATATCCAAATACAATAATATCCTATACGTAATCAAATACACTAATATCGAAATACACTAATATAATGTCAGCCACAATACCGAAATATAATAATATCTTGCTGTCTTATACAATAACATCCAAATGATTGAAATTCAGTTTTGATTACCAATCACTGTCGGAGCACTGTGCTTCACATACACAAAGTTTCGTACATCGTAGTCTCAGTTTAACACATTTACAAGATGTGCATCGCTTGCGGCATGTACAAGAGGTTAGTTCCACACAGTGTTTTGACACTTCTGGAATTATTGTCCACACAGGTCGGTATGATCCTCCCGAAGTTTCTAACCATCCCCAGTTACTTGGTGAAGGTATTGTGTTTTTTGCATCGAGCCTGTTGTTCCAAATTCTTGCTTGGAGAGTAGCTCGTTTGATGTATTGTATTAAAGCATCTGCCAAAGGAGGTATATTTTCGATTGCTCGATTCTTTCTTGTAAATAACACTCGTCGGAATCATTGATGCTCTGAAGATCTGATGCTTGATCATAAAGTAGAATAATAAATCGCTGCAACAGATCATGACATTCATCTTCAATATCAGATGCCTGTACAGAGCTGATGCCACACACAATCAATTTCAAGAAATGACATCCAGAACTTCCAAGCTGTCTTCTTCCCAATGCCACAAAATGTCGAAACTGTATCGCAACCAGTTACAGCATGAAAGGCCAACAAATTTCTGCAAATTCCCGGTGAGAGTTTTGCACAAATCTCATGAATTGGAATGAATTTCCTGTATTTCCCACAACCATACTCAATCCATAGTTCTGCAATATCTTGTATTTGTGAGAATAGTGATATTAAAATAACCACTACATCCGAGTCCAGTTCGTATGTCCACTCGTATGTGAGTATGCCCACTTTCTACTGCTTAACATGGAGAAGTAGGCGGCCATCAGCTTCTTGGTGTGTGGAGGGAGAAATGTTAGCTACATTCATAGTTGTTGACGTGATGATGCGGTCATCATAAATACAGACAACATGTTTTCCTGGATACTCATTTCCCACCATTTTCTTAGCTAGCAAGTGGAACAATTGTGTCTTGTTTCCGTTAACACACAGGAATTGCATAAATTGCTTTGGAATTGCAGTAGAGTCTGCGACTTTAATAGTTATGGCACTTCCTCTTGATTCTCGGGTATCTGCCTTCAAACTATTACTAGTACATCTGTCGAATACAATATCTAGTCGTGAAGTATTCTTCAGTTGATTATTGAAGTATGGTTTGAAAACATTTTCAAAGTATTCTGAAAATGTTTTGGCAATACCAGGATTCAGCATATGGATTACGGCTGCTCCATCAAATATTTAGGTGTTACATTTGGTTGGATATGATTAAAGCTAATGTTATATTTTGTTTGAATGCAGTCTATAATATCCGACTTGTTAGTTGGTTTTCGGAGTTTGCCATCATCTGAAATAGATTGTGGATACATTTGATTTTCATGGGAAAAGAAATCATCAATGTTCCCATCCCGTACTTCAGATGGATATCCATTCTGCAGAACAAGTTGGAGTCTTTACGCAAGTTAGTAATCTTGGACTTTGCCTTATCGGTTTTTCTTGTTGTAGTCTTGAAGATGTGAATATGGCTCCGAGGAATAATTTCATGAATTGAATTTCGAACTTTATCGAGACGGAACATGACATATTCATCATACTGCTTAAGTCCTACTGGAAATGCTTCCGTAACACACTTGACAGCTTCGACACTTGGAATTATTTTGGAGCTCCCTATTGACACCAAATCAGTTTCTTGGAACGGATTTCCTTATTCAGGTAAAACGTTAATCATTTCTTTGGCATGGGCCAAGAACCTTTTCTGAAATGCCTCGGTGTCCTCATGATGCTTTGCGCCCACGATGTTGTCATCTTTTAAATTTGATTTCTCTTCAAATTCCTCAATTAAATAACTGATCCTAGGACCTGCTACCATCCACTTAAGCAGAGCATTTTCACTATCAAGGATTTCGATAGCTCCACCTTCACCCTTTATCGCTTTGTTATTGTGTTCATGAAGCTGATTGTTATATATTGCATTAAATGGTGTAGCAGTTTTGGTGCTCGTAAACTTGCCACGAAGAAATTCAGCATGTATATCAGGTTCTATATCAGGTTTTCTGGAAGGTCCTGTAGAGTGCGTACAAATACTGGCAACCAATTAGAATAGTGGACTGCGTCCAACGTAAATGTCCAAGAACATAATTGAGTCAAAGTATCCACGAACATTGTAAAGTTAGATGTAAGAATACTCAATACAAATTGGACTAAAAGGGACTCAAGTTCGATGACTGTATTCCAGTATTGGAACTGAGGACATTCAGATGTTTTCCGCAAAATCCACAGTTCAATGCCTTGGTCACTGATGCTGGAATCTGTTTCACATGCTTTGTTGAATGCTTGTACCTGTAGATAATGCAAGGCAGTTAAAGTAATTTTATGTGCATAGAGAGATCTTTTTACATGCGACGATGGGAGAGAGGATTCTGCAACAACAGAACTTGCAAAACCGGCGGTTGTTACTAATTCAGTCCATCCACTGCAAGTTACCCACTTATGAAGGCCACCCATCATGAATATGATGCGATCCTCGCCATACTAGTCAGAAAATTTCCATTGTACTTGCTTCCCAATAGCATGTACAGGTTGGTCACATGAAATCACGGGTGTTTGATTTCCATTTAATTTTGCTGTTGCCATTACTGTGATATCCATCATATGACGTACCATTGCTGGTGTCGCAATGTCGTCATTTAGAAGTGGAAGCAATGACGCTTTACACCTAATTTTTCTTACACCAGGTTCATTTTTTGCATGAAAAGCAGCAAGCGCTACTCTAGGCACTCTTGCTCTATTCTTTGCATGTCTTGAATACGCAATCTCTCCAGGACAGAGTTTAGCCAAAGATATAAAACTTTCCTAGAGGTTAAGGCAGGAGAATGGTTAGTGTACCGTGGATTGGCAGTTGGCAAAGGTGGGTCACTTATAACTTAACCAGTTGCAGCCATATTTGGGGGGGGGGGGGTCATACTTATGTATATTTTGCTCTAGGAGGCCTAATTTAATCAGAATCGTGTATACACTTTCCGAGTTAGTGCTAAACACTTTACTTCCGGTTAATAAGCTGCCAAATCCGCTAGAGGGCCAGGAAAATTTGTGTCCCGGGCTTTTTAGACTCGTCTACCCATGTACTATCTGAATCCAAAGCGGCACATTGGTTGCCAGATTTGAAGTTTTTTTTGGCTCTCCCACCCCACTATAATAACACACAGCGTTCTCAATAATTTATCATGTGAAATGTTAATAAATATCACTTTGCTAATTATTAACAAATTTCATCCAACAGAAACACCATTTATTCATTTCTATGAGATTAGTGAATTGGAAGTAAATAACTCAACACGTTCTCAAACTGTAAAAACTGAAAAGGAACTGAGTGCATTGCCTGACCGACACTCGCCCAACTTTAACCCCCTGAAAAGTAACCCGATATTATTTTACAGACAGCTGTGTGGATCTTAGGACTGAATTGGAAGAGAATTCATCATGGAAACATCCTCAGATTCAACTGTAGATTGAATTCGATAACATCAGCCAACATTCTAAGGACATTTCCTCTTTGCTACCAAACTCACACGAATAAACATTTTTTACTATATAATACATGAAATCAAATATGTAAACCTTTTTCTGTATTCTAGGTGTTACTGAAAATTTACCGTGCTGGCGTGGTCGTGCGGTCTCGGCGGCGGCCAGCCGTGGCGACCAGTGCGCCAGTACCTGGGTTCTTCTTCTGTGTTTCGTCCAACGCTGTTCAAGGGGTCACAATGGTGACCTATGTCAGCGGATTCTTCTCACAAATATAATAATACTGAAAATTTAATAGATTGTTGTTGTATTTAAGCTCTTTTTCCACCAATAATTTGCAGATTTTATTAATCTTTAACAATAAACACAAGTATTAAACGCTATTCAAATATAAAATTCGAATGAGTTTTTTTTTTTTGGAATGAATGCGTCAAAAATACGCATCCTAATTTTGTTTTCAATTTGTATTATAATGGAATGTTTCTGTGAATTAAATAATAACTTTTCTCAATCGTTTTTTCAATCGGTTTTTTACGCCAAGGACGTAAGTATTGATTTTTTATTTATGTTTCTCCTTTTATTCAAGTGCTGCTTTTCCTTTCCTTTAGTTAAATTTATGTTTATGTTTTAAATATTTACATAATGTTTTCATTTGACCTGTATTATCATTTATTCATTCTGCAGTGAAATTGCTGTACAAATTAATTGTCATAAATACACATGATATTTAGTTGCTTCACATCTGAATAAGAAGAGATATTATTCAAGTAGAGAACAAGAAATTATGAAATTTTCATATTAAACGTTTTTTTCAATATTTATGTCAAGTAACGACAAATGTTTTCGAAAGCTGTAAATCTGAAAGTATTCTAGATATTTTTGTAAATTTACGATATTAACATAATTATTACTAGAAAATTTGGATTAGTAAAATTAACATTTTTTATATTCGCTTAACACATTTAAGGTTATTTTGCAATTGTAATTAGTCTTATTTTAATTTTATTCAATAAATCGACATTTCATCAACAGAGTCAGGTAAACATATATATATACCAATTTTTATTTCTTTATTATTTAATTCTCGATGTTAAATTTCACAATATGAACTTCTAAAGTGTTGATAGTAAACTTTTAAAGTGTTAATATGAAGTCTTGACTGAAAAAAAATAAATAATAAATAAATAAATGGTCATCTTGCTAAAAATTCAATGGAAAACTAATTTGAGAATACAAGCACCTGCTTTCTTGATGAAAATTGGCAATAAGTTTTTACTGTTTGGCTATTATTAAAAAATTAATTATTGCATATTATTAAAAAGTTCGTTGATTATATAAAACAGTTCCACATCTTGAATAAAAATTTGAGTATTTACTTAATGAGTTCACTTCTTTCATATTTCACAATAACTAGAATTGAGATATTTTTATATTACATTTAATGGTTCTTTGCAATTTTAATAAGTCTAATTTAAAATAAAATTTTTATTCAATAAATCGACATTTCATGAAAATCCCCATGTAAACACTTTTATTATAAGTTAATAACAATGGATGAGACCAAATTATTTACAAACGAATCCTGGAACATGAAGGCACTGCTGGCAAATGAATTTTCTCGCTAATTTTTTATTGGTACGTTTTTCATTGTATAATTGTTCTTTGAGGCACCACAGCGCTTCCGATCTACTTTTATGATAATTTTTATTTATTTATTATTTAATTCCTGATATTGAATTTCAACATCTGAACCATTAATAGTAAACTTCAAACCCATTCCTAGCATATGGAGTCTCCTGCTCGCGAGCGCCTCACAATCACAAAGGATCTGCATTGGTGTTTTTTCAGCTTGTAATCGTCTGCAAATAGATGTTTAGGTACATAAACTTGATTGCTCAAATCTTTGGTGAATATTCAGTTAGTTCTTTAAAATATATTCTTTTTAATAAATATACAAGTACGTGGTTTATTGTTTGAACATGCCATAATAGTTCCCCCAATGTTTCCTAATCCTATTATCTTTTCCTTGTAACACCAAGATTCTTGGATGAGGACAATATCTACAGCTTCTTCTATGATTGTACTTGCAAAATGTAGCTGTTGCTGCCATGCTGTGCTGTAGGTTGACTTAAATAAACTTCATTAATCAACATAAAAAAAGGTTTTTCAAGGTTTAGAGGAGATGCCAGGTTTTCGATTTTCTAAGTCCATCCCTGTACTCTCCTCAATGTTAGCCTCTTTTCCTTTTTTCCCCAGGATATTGAAGGTAACCCTGGTTGAATTCAGGTGAGGCTTGTAATGTAACTCTGCTAATTTCTTGGCAGATGCTTCATCAATACCAAAGACCAATTTTTGTCCTTTGGTTTCAGTTCTACGACTAATGAGCCTCCATTCCCTGGGATTTAGTCTCTGGTTCAGTATCTCTAGTCGTTTGATAATAGTTTGGACCCATAGCTGCGGTGAGCCTGGGATCCATACTAATAATTTAATTGGTTTTGATATATCTTTAACTTCCATAAGTTTATATTTACTTCAGTCTTTAAAAAGACTTTCTAACCATTCTTTAGCAGATTTACTAGAGCAAGTTCTCTCAGGTAACTGCCTATAAATCTACTTTCCGCAAACTGAGGATTAGCCTCCCCAGATATAATGTTATCTATCTCCCCGAAGATGTCATTTTCTATGACATTGCTTGTTCCTCTTTTGGTTTACATTCAGAATATTTTACAGGTACAATCGTCATTTTAACGGCAGATGCAATGTCCCTGTAGGATGAAGGGTTTGTAGGGCCCTTAGGTTTTTTTGCAGGTTTACCCCTAGGAGAGGGATTGCTATCCTCAGAGATGGGCCGTTTACTTGTCCCACTCTTGGTAGCTACCTGCTTTGTGAAGTATTTTGCGGTACTTCAGAGTCCCCGGTTTTTACTTCCAATTGCCTTTGTTTCTTCAGTTTCCTTCACTGAGCCCCGGAAAGTTTTTGTTTTTCCAGGTTCAGGCGTTGGATACCGGAAGTAATTTTCTTTTCCTGAAAGTTTCCACCATTTGAGAGTGTTAAGTCTTCACTTTGTTCAGTTTCGCAGGTCACTTTATTGCACTCTGTGTTTTATTATTACACAATAATAATAATAGTCAGAGTTCCTCTGTGGGTCCTCGACCGTAGCGTTTTTTTTTTTGAGATTTGAGTAACTGCGAAATTAAACAGTCACCAGACATCTATCCCCATATCTCTCTGGAAGACACTGCTTTAAGGCAGTTTAAATACTGTGGGTGTCGCCAGGCAGCCCACAGGGATCATTCATGACACTAATTTACCCGTAGTGCCACACATCTATCGGCAAGATGCCTTCCACCTTAGATTCGGGGATTAGAACCTCCTTAGCCATCCATAGTTCTTAACTAGAGCCTTGAATGTTACCCACCACTCACGATGAGGACGTGACATTGAATTTTGAGTGGCGTTTCATTTTTATTCAATAATTCGACAGTTCAGCAGCAGCCCCAGACAAACACTTTTATAATAATTTTTATTTAGTTGTTATTTAATTCTTGATGTTGAATTTAAACAACAGTAAACTTAATAGTAAACTTCACGAGTTTTAATATAAAGTTTCGTTTAAAAATTATAAAACTGTCTGATTTCTTTCATATTTCACAAGCACTAAAATTGAGATATTTACACAATTTCTTATCGGTAGCACAACCATGTCCACATTCGAATATCTCCATATTGTATCCTTGTATTTATCTCCGTTGCACTTTCATAAAAATGAATAATACATTTGCTGCAATGTATATTGATATCACTTCGATGTCTTGTAGGATGAATAGAAACACAGTATTGGAAGAAAATATATTTAGAAATGTGGCATGATTTCATAATTTTCATTATATTGTATGACTTTAACGCACTTTTGTCTTTATCTTCTGAATAGTTTCCGCACAAGCATTTTAACACAGGGATCTATCTGACAATAGCACATAATACCAAATTCTTCAACGATCTTTCTTCTTTGTAACTTCTAAATTTTCTAAATTTTGAAAGCAAAAAAATAGCAACTCATGTTGATTTAAACTATTAATAATATATATGAATGAGTATTAATTAGTAATTATTGTTAATATTTTGACTTCCTTTTATACTAAATTATTATTGTAACAACAATTAATTTTGTTGATATTCCATGCCTTTATTTTATTATACTGTTCAACCCGTTCTTTGTTTGTTTGTTACATTATTCTAATTTTTGACTTGAAAAACAGGAAGATGTATACTTCCTGAAAATTTGTCTTTTTTAATTAGTATTTAGTAAATATTTTAAATACTAATGTGATGTGTGGAAGAGTCTATATTTGTCTAAAATCACACATAGTGCTCAAAATAATTTATCATGCGAAATGTTCAATAAATATTTATTTTAATGCAGATGCATTTTAACAGAGGGACCAATCTGACAATCATACACACAGTGTTCACAATAATTTTTCATGCGAAATGTTGAATAAATATTTATTAAAAAAGTTTATATTATATTATATTATATTATATTATATTATATTATATTATAATATCATAAATATTTTTAAAAAATTAAATTATACGACATTTAAGCAATTTTGTCTTTATCTTCTGTATATAGTCTCCATAAATGCAGATGCATTTTAACAGAGGAACCAATCTGACAATCATACACACAGTGTTCGCAATAATTTATCGTGTGAAATGTTGAATAAATATCACTTTGCTAACTATTAACAAATTTCATCCATCAGAAGTTCTATGGGATTAATGAATGGAAACAAATAAATTAACCCTTTCAGAAACTGTAAAAACTTAAACTGGTCTAAGTTGACTACAGATTGTCTGCTCGTCGCTCACCCAAAAAGTAACCCGATACTAGTTTACAGAGAGCTGTGTGCTTTCTTGGAACTGAATTGGAAGAGAATTCAGCATGAAAAAATGCGCGAACTCATATGGGAATTGAGTTCTTTACCATCAGCCAACAGTGAAGTACATTAGCACTTGATTATTGGCCCACATGAATAAAATTATTTACTACATTCCATTTGAAAACAAATATGTAAAACTGCTTTTGTGTAATTAGTTGTTAATGGAAATTAACAGTTTGTTCTTGTGAATAAGAGGAGGCATAATTCAACTAGAGAACTAGAAATTATAAAAGTTACAGATTAAATATTTTTTCTAATATTTTGGCCAAGTAATTACAAATGTTTATGAAAGGTGTAAATCCAAAAGTTTTCTAAATATTTTTATAAATTTATGTTAATATGATAGTTGTTTTAAGAAATTTTGGATTAGTAAAATTAACATTATTTGTATTACGTTTAACACATTGAAGGTTATTTCCAATAGTAATTAGTCTTATTTTACTTTTATTTAATAAATCAATAAATACTCATGATATTTAGTTGCTATAAACTAGAAATTTACGATATAATCGAAAACTATTTTCTTTTAGATATATTCAAATTAAGTTATATTTCTTTTGTGAAGCATCTGAACATTATCACTTTCTTAATACAGCATAAGACAAAAGTTGCGCTGCCTAGGGATTTAGAGATTTCGCAAGTGAAGTATAGTGTATGATACAAAGCACATAGTTCCATAAATAAAGATATTTATAATGATTAGATCCTGTGCTCAAACTGTTCTCCTTTAACTTATAAACATTTGTAATTCTGTTGTGGTATGAAACCTGAACTTTTGGAACGTTTCTTGCGTAATGTTGCTTTTCAAAAGTATTCTGTCTTTCATTTGTTGAATATTTCTTGTGCGCGTCTTTAAAGGGCTCCACAGAAATAAATCTAAATGTGTAAGGACATGGATGGGGTACATTCAGTTAGGACCTTGTCATTCAAACCACTTGCGAGGAAAAAGTAGGACTGAGAAAATCGCTCACAATCACTGCAAAATATGAAGACCCTCCGTCCTGTTGAAAAAAACATGTTGCATCTCTTTATTAATGACACATCATCGAGAAAATCCATTAAAAAGGTCTGCAACATGTAAAGGTATGTTTCATCTGTGATATTAGTTTTGTAGAAGTGTGGACCGACTGCTTTTCCCATATTCCAGCTCATACCATGATCCAAGAATCATTTTTCCATCAATTGAGTATTACTGCCCTACCAATAGCGAAGAATATAGATGGATTGCCGTAGTTCACAAACCACTTGCATAATTTTTGTTGACGATCCGTGTCATCCCGTGCAAATTATGGATGAGATGAACTTTATAAGGATAGAAGGAATCACAGCATTACAGAATAACAAGGAGAACAGTTTGAGCACACCATCGAACTTATCAACACCTTTTAATAAATTTTATAAATTTACTAGCGCAAATGCCAGTGTTTCGTTTTGGTTGCAAAAAATAATTCTTGTGATGTTAATCAAGAAGAAATTGTAATCTTGGAATCACTTAGAAAACTTTTCCAATCTGTAAAAAAGTCCTATAGTAATAAAAATTAATGTTATATTCCTGTTTTGAACCCAATAAGCCCTACATCTGAAACTATTTCTATTGGAGAATATAAGACTTCCTACGTGTTCTGGCCTCTCAGCTCTTGAGTACCGGGATTCGGTTCTCATGTCGATTTCGTGAAGGTAGACTATCAGCGCTGGGCAGGTCTTCTCGGGATTCTCCCATTTCCCCTACCTTTCTCCCACCATATTTTCTTAGTCTTTCTCTCCAGCTGACCTCATTTCCGTGGGATAGCGCAATAGATTCACATGTCGCGGTTCTTAACTGATTTTGCAAACTGAAAAGACCATAAACTATTCTTTAGTAAAATCCCCTCTTCCAAAAGCCTACCCCGTTTACACCGCTTAGGATGCAATATTTTCAATTCATCGATACGTATGTTTTGAATTTTAACAAGATTAATCAATCAATCAATCACGGCCTTTCACTTGATTCCGATTCTTGGCGACCTGATGGATGAACGATCTATAGGAAGAAGAACGATTACGTGCAAGTTCACAAAGATCGGCTAGGGTCATTTCTGTCGCAGTTGTAATAGTGTCAAGCCATTGGTTGCTGGTCTTCCTCTTCGTCTAGAGCCTTCTATTTTTCCCAACATATTGTCCTTCTCTAAAGATCTATCACGTCTAATAATATGTCCAAAGTAGGCAAGACGTAATTTGGTGATTCTAGAACCGAGTGAGATGTCCGGTATGATTTCATCTAAAATTGATTTGTTCGTTCTTCGCGCTGTCCATGGTATCGATAACATTTTTCTCCAGCACCACATCTCCAAGGCATCAATCTGTCTTTTGTCTCGTATCTTTGTCGTCCAACTTTCATATCCGTAGATGAACACAGAAAAGACCAGACTCTGTACAAGTCTTTTCTTGGTGGTTAGAGAGATGTTTTTTAACTAGAAAACTCTATCCAGTGACTTCATCGTTGACTTAGATATAGCTATTCTTCTCCTGATCTCTGGTGATCCTTTACCACCTCCATTTTAAAACCATCCAAATCCATACAGTTCCCGGGGTACACGAACGTAGTCAGAATCTTTGTCTTTTTGGTGTTGATCACCACGTTAGCGCTTTCTTGTTGGTCACATACCAAAAGATCTTTCATTCCTTCCAAACTAGTTGATATTAACGTGGTGTCGTCAGCATATCGCACATTGTTGATGACTCTTCCTCCAATTTTTATTCCTTCCTTATCAGCAAGTCCAGCTTTATTAAAAATGGCTTCTACATAGAGATTAAACAGGAATGGTGAAAGGATACAGCCTTGTCTAACACCTTTTCCAACTTTGAAGCATTCTGTATAGCCGTACTCTGTACGGACTGTTGCTTCTTGATCCTTATACAAATTCTTTATCAGGCAAATCAGGTGACCCGGTACACCCATACTCTCCAGTGTTTCCCAAAGCTTAGTATGACTTACACAGTCAAAGGCCTTGCTGTAATCAATAAATCACAAAAAGACGTCCTTTTGAAACTCTTTAGCCTACTCCATTATCCGTCTCGCGTCTACTATGATGTCTCGCGTTCCTCTGCCTTTCCGGAAACTTGCTTGTTCTTCAGACAACTGTCTATCTAAGTAGGGCTGTAGTCTCCTGTGGATAATTTTTAGCATAATCTTGCTGGCATGAGATAACAAAGATCACTCTTGCGAAATTTTATGTTTGACAACAACAAATTCCACCTATCCCACGAACTCAGAAGAACACAATGGAGCCAACAAACAAATACTAGTGCAGAAAGTGAAAAGCCTTGATAAGTCAAATTTTCCGCTTATGCAATTTGTAAGAAAAAAAAAAGAAGAAGTAAAAAAGAATCTTATAGCAGGATTCCGTGTCACTGGTATCTGTCCACTGTATTGTCAAAACGTGCTGTTAAAAATCAGAGATGATGATGAACAGTGACACATTTCATGCATTATGAATAGCAGTATTGTCATTATGAATAGCTTTCTGAGCAGTTTGACCTTTCTGGCGAGGATGGAAGTTGATATGTCGTTGCCATGTGACATCCTATGGAGTGACGAAGCACACTTTTTATTTGAATGGCACTGTAAACAACCAAAATTGCCGTGTATTGGCTAAGGAAAACACACATGTTTTCCAGGAAATGCCTCTGCATTCGCCCAATGCTTACTGTCTTGTCCTTATTTTTTTGAAGAAATTGCTGCTAATGGTCCTCAGACTTGTTCCGTGACTGCGGCTAGATATCCTGACATGCTCCAGATTTTGTGATACCCCAGCTGCTTGAAAGACTGTCTTGATTCAATCTCTTTTATGCAAGTTGGTGGACATCCACATATTGCAAGGCTCGTGCAAAGTTTTTTGCGTCAACACTTTACCAATGATCGAGTAATTAGTTCTCTACTGTCTGGCCACTATGTTTTCCTGACCTAACTCAATGTGATTTTTTGTTATGGCGATAGCTAAGGGACGTAGTGTATCGTGAAGGAATTGCAACATTAGCAAAACTAAAAGACACAACATGTGCGAACTATCATTGTAGATTACGTACGGTCATCAGTTGAGCATGCAGTTCATTGTCTGCGAATGAAACACATTTGTCAAGGGGAACATATTGAGCAATATCACATGACTCAAATGTGTGATACTGTTTGTGTGAAATGTGTTTTTGAACATTCTGTTTTCGTTTTCCGTATTTTTTTTTTTTTTTTTTGCATAATCGTTGAGCGTATTCTTTGAATACTATGTTTACAACTTTTGGTGTCTCTCCGACTATTGGTTGCAGCTGCAGGATGCTCTAAATAGACCAATTTTAATTATAACCACCTTCTATATCGTGCAAAGAAGAATTTAAGTGGCATATATATTCGTGATCTATGACCACTGATCGGTGTTTATCACAAGATACCGGGCTTATCTATTCAGGTTTGGGAGAACGCAATAAATCGATATTTACCTATAAAATTGGATTAAGTTTATTTTTTCTTTCTTATGTTTGGTATTCTTTTATTGGTTAAAATAATTCTGTTATTTTTAAAAGTGAAAATTTAAATGTTCCATTCTTTTTTAAAGGAAAGGGAAGTAAGTAGAAATGATTTGTTCTTAAATTAATAAGTAGATATTCATTCCATTTGCTAAACAAATTTAAAACTAATAATTTAAAAAATTCTTTATATATAATTCTATCGTTGCTATGCTTATGAATTTTCTACCAATTGAGAGGAAGTATCGGTTTTATTGAAATAATTCTCATTTACTTTCTTAGATTTCTTATATCAAGACTTAACCATTTTTTTTAAGAACAAATTGGGCGATTTTATCTTAATCTTTTACATTAACGATATTTTACATATTTGTTATGAATTATTGTAGCTTGAAGAAAAGAGAAGAAAATGTCTCTTCGAAAATTCGCTTTATAAATAAATGTATTTTTAATTTTATTTTTAATTTTACATTTATTTTGTGATATAGGGAAGATGATGCTGCTTAGTGAGTTACAGAAGAATAACGGTATGTACATTTATGAAATGAAATAATGTTGTTTTATAATAATATTGAGAAAATTCAAAATAAAGTTTATTAGGATTTTTATAATTATTAATAATTGTCTGCGTCTATATATAAGATTAGTATTAAACATCTAATTAATTTCATTTCGTTGGTGGGGACTTGAGTAGTCATAATTCTGCGTTCCCGATAAAATGAGTAAGTCAGGAAAGCTGAGTGAGTTCGAACGTGGCGAGGTAATCGCATGCCACCGTTGTAGGAAATCGGTTCGTGAAATTGCGTAGATGCGCTGCTGAAATCAACTGTGATTTGATGTAATTGTGAAATGGAGACGTCAAGGCAGTGAAACGACATCTGCACGAAGTGTTAGACAGAGAAAACTGGTTGACTAAAGCAGTCGAACCCTAGAAAGAGTAGGGAAGCATAATCGCAAGTCTCCGCTGGTAGTGATGACGATGGAGTTCCAACCTGCGTCGGTCGTTGTCGCTAGCAGCAGGACTGTTCTCCGAAAATTAAACTACTTGAGTTTCCACGGCCGTGCGGCCGCTCACAAGCCGAACATCTCCGCCGTAAATGAGAAGTATCGGTTGCAACGGTGCAGAGATCACCGGCATTGGGCTGTAGAGAATAGAAAAAACGATCTGTGGTTTGATGAATCGCTTCACAATCTGGCAGTCCGATGGAACACATGTTGGTTTCGCTGATGCCCGGCGAACGCTTCTTAACAGACAGCATTGTGCCAACTGTTAAGTTGGGTGTCGGCAGCAAAATGGTGTGGAGGTGTTTTTCGTGGTTCTGCCTGGGTCCCTTAATTGCTGTGAGGGGTAACATGAACTCTGCGATGTATTGAGCCATTCTGCTCTCCCAACTCTATGGCAACAGTTTGTGGAAGGCCTGTTTCTCTTCCAGCAGGATAATTGTCGCATACACACATCGAAGCTTATGCGTCCGATGACGACATGGGTGTTCCACCACTTGACTAGCCGTCTTAAAGCCTCGTTCTCAATCCCATTGAACATCTGTGGGAAGAAATTAAACGCAGATTACGTGCCCAACCACATCCCCCATCTTCCGTGGCCGGACACACTTGAGTTGTCATGGCCGCCTGGAAGTCAGTTCCTGCGACCACCCATCGAAACCTGGTGTAAAGTCTTCCTAGATGTGAACAGGCTGTTATCAATGCAAAAGAGGGACCGACATGATATTAATACGTGTCTCAGGAGCCTCTGCGTCCCGACCACGGTGTCGGGATACTTCATGGCCTTATTGTGTATCTACAGTATATTGAATTACCAATGGTTAAACACAAATAATTGAAAGAGAAATAAATATTGGACTCATATTGTCATTATTTTATTATTGCAGATAAACGAAAGGGTAAGTGAAGATTTTAATTAAATTCCAGTACGGGAACTTAAAATCAAAATTCTTAGTAACTTTCATTGTCTTTTTATGTTCATTATTATTTATTTTTTTGTAATAATTTATTAACAATAAAACATATGTAAGAAGTGATACCAGTCTTCGTTGCATATTTTTATAAATAGAAAAACTGTTAGGCCTTATTATTGTTACAGCTATAATAATTATTATTGTTATTATAGATTTAAATTCCTGTTTTCAACAGAAATGTCCGTTGAATTCTTTTCGTAATAATGAATTTTATAAAGCATTTTCAATCAGAAAGAAAATACTGTATGTTTATATTTAAGAGAAATGTAAACAATTGTGTATCTTCTACAAACACTTTTTATTAACAAGCAAGGAGGCCGGCTCAATTCCTGCAAAGATCAAGAAACGGATCCAAATGTAAATCCGGTTCTTTTTTTTCTCTGAGGTTAAATGAGGGGACACGTTGGACTGTTCATCAGACCTCAAATTAGTTGTATCGACATAATACACCGGGAACCTTATGTGAACCAAGAACCACATTGGCCTGTAGTGGAATGCTTTGAATAGGTTTTACATTCAAAATAGGTTTCCTGAAATCGAATGGTAAATGGATTAGAAATCTTGATAAACAAACAAAATCTTTTAATTAAATAATCAGATTCCAAAATATGAGATTCTGATTATTTCATTTTATTTCCTTTTATTTGTACGTGAATTTGAAAGTAGTTACAATAATTGAAAATATACATTCTCAAGAATTTTTGCCATAATCTCTAATTATAGTCAAGACTACTATTATAAACTAGTTAATTACTTTACAATATTAACATTCATCCTTCTAAATTATCACAACTTTCTATATTTACAGATATTTAGGGTATTACAGAATGGTTGAAAATCTTCTTGTTTTCGATACAACACTAATTATTTATACTTAGTCACTGTATGTACAGTAGCTCTATGGACTCGTGAAGATAATACAATGAAGTTCAATGCAGTTAGCCGTGGAATATATGGAATTAATGGATATTAAAAGGGATAAAAATCTTATTGGCGTTCTTAGAAAGTTCTCAGTTATTTTTGAAGTTAAGACTTAGGACTAACTACAATAGGCTGAAAATCAATAAACTAATACTTCAGTTACTATCAAATAAACGTATTAATGTTTTAGCAATTTAATATGTTACTTATTAATTTTTTGCTTCAGCAATAGGTTAATAAAGAGTTTCAAAGGACATATTTTTAAAAGCAGTAAGACATCACGGTCACTAGTGTAAAACTTTCTTAAACTCTTAAATAGGGTTATGTGCTTTTCGGTTCACCTGATTCTTCCACAACAGTCATATCTACTGTATATTTAATTACCAACGTCTACTATATAGGTCCTTTTTTGAGGGATTTTCTCACTTCGGAATGAGATATTATCTCGATATTTCAACCCGGTGCCTCGGGCCTTCTTCGGGAGATGTAGAAATATCAATTACATTAAGGTGAGCGCAGAACTAACAACTTCCGTTATTACTTCCTCGGATAAGTTTCTCATATTGTTCATTCCGAGCAACTGGTGGCCGCACTGCGACAGGAAGAAGGGGTGGGAGGGGACAGCGAAAAAAGAAGAGTCGTTGGGAACAATTTCTTAATTGCGTGAGGGGGGTGCGTGAGAGGTGGCGAACTCAATTTGTCCCTTTGAATTCAAAAACACCGTTATATTGAAAGGAAGCAAACGCAACAGAGGGGAAGAATTTAAAAAATACAATAAAATAAAATAATTAATATGTATATAAATATAAATAAATGAATAAGTGAAATAATTGATTGGAAGAAGTGGGAAGATTGGTAAGAGAAAAATAGTAATAATATTATAACAGTAATAATAATTAATATTAACATGAATTATTTTTATAAAAATAAATAAAATTTATTTATTCTGGATTAAAATTAGTCATGGATTGTAGGTGCAAATAGAGGGAGATAGATTGAAATGTGACATGAAAGAAAAAAGGCAAAAGCAAGAAATAAAAATAACTGATATTCATAGAATGGTAGTGAAGCCATAGGGAAAAAAAAAGATTAAAGTACGACATGAAAGAAAATTACAGAAGAGGAATGTAGGAATGGAGTTAATTGAATATATAAATAAGAAACTATAGAAATGAAAAGGTTAGATGAGAAAGTAAAAAAAAATACCATAAAAAATAGATAAAGGAAAAAAAAATAGGGTGATGGAAATGAGATGGAGTTCATTGGGCCTTCAGGATCGGGTGCCAAAGGTGTTTAAGAAGACCTTTGTCGCTATTGAGAGTGTTCAGGATTTTCAGAATCCAGTATGTCTCGAAGGTGACATTCTGGAAGAAATTATTCGTGGGTTGAATGACTTTCGCTGCACTCCATGATGGTATGTGTCCTGTTTCAGTGATGTGGCATGAGAGAGCTGTGATCCTCTTTTTAGCCGGACATCAGCTTGTTGTTGTTTATGTTTATAGCGAAGTTCCTCTTGGTCATCCCGATGTAGGAGGATTCACAGTGGTGATATTGGCGTGGGTTTTATTAAATTCGTTGATGAAAATCTGGAACTGTCTTTCAGTGTGTTGGCTAACGATAAAAGTGTCATCAACGCACCTAATGTACAATTTAGGTTACTGTGTCAGTTTTTTGAAAAATTTGTCTTCCAGATGGTCAAGAAAGATGTCTGCTAGAATAGGAGATAAAGATGAGCCCATGGGTAACCCTTCCTTTTGCAGAAAGAATTTGTTGTCGTAGGTGAAGTAAGTGTTAGTGATAAAGAATGAAATGGCTGCCATCAAATCCTCTATGAAAATGGGGCTAAGATTAAGAGCTTATTACTTTTTTCGGAGAATTTGGAAGCTGCTCTCTGGGGACATTAGTAAAAAGGGAGCTGATGTCCTGGCTGTATAGTTTGTCGAAAATATTGGAATCTTCTCGATGATTTGTAGAAATTGGTGGGCATTTTTGCAGGTGTGAAAACTCTGGAAATTTTTTTGGAGGGTTCGGGTAAGGAATTGGGAGAGTTTATAGCAGGGGGCTATTCTAGCGGAGACAATGGGTCTAAGGGGTAAGTTGATTTTGTGGATTTTAAGGAGTCCGAAAATAATGGGTAGGGGCCGGATCATGTATCATGAGACTTTTCCTGGTCGAGTCATCAAAGATGCTGAATTCTTTTAGAAGGTGGAAGATCCCTTCTTGCACTTTAGTTGTTGGATCAATTGGGATTGATGAATAGATGTTGTCATCATCCAGTAGATGGTTCAGCCTTTAGTGGTAGAGTGCTTGTGGGAGTATGACCATCTGGCTACCTTTGTCCGGTTTGATGATGAAGGCTTTGTCATGGATTTTCCTTTTTATGGACTTGATGATGGAATGGTCCTGTTGTGGTTTGCGAAAAGATCTACTTTTCATTTCATCATCTCCCGGAATGAGGAAATCCCTCGAAAAATGACATATATAGTATCATATCTCACTCCTTTTTTAGTATCAAACTATAGCAATGCCTAAACATAAATAATTGAAAGAGAAATAAATATTGGACTCATATATTAATTATTTTATTATTGCAGCTAGCCCAAAGGGTAAGTGAAAGTTTTAATATTTAGTAATTTAACTTTCTAAAGAATATTAAGAAACGATAAGATTGAAACCACTTGTAGAAGAAATATTTGCTTTTAATGCAATGTTTTAAAGCAAAATATAATAGATTATTACAAAAATGTAATAAAACTAAAATATAATACAAGATTGTTTTTATGTTTTGCTATTAAAATATATAAAAAAAAACTCGTTGAAATTTGAGAAAAAAAAAACATTTAGAAATATTTTACGAGATATTTTTACAAGCATATATTTTTAATATGAAATATAAGAATTTTAGTAATTTTGTTTATTTTCTGTTTGGTTTAATGTACACTGACTGTCAAATCGAACGTGCACATCTGTCGTAGTGGAACAACCCATGCAAATTTGGGCAATAATCTGAATATATCCATAATAAAACACCAAGATCATATGTAGTTGGAGTCATCTGGTGTCTAACCACGTGCTCCGGTAAAATGCCCCCATCAAAGCAGCTGAGCGATTTTCAACATGGAGGAGTCTTATGCTGCCATATTAGTGGCCAGTGTGTGTGGGAGCAACACTGAACTTGGCAAAGTCGACGGTGGAAGCTATTATCATGAAGTGGAAATGTTAAGGAGTGGAAACATGACAATCATGGAGGTGACCGAGGAAGAGCATGCTGAACCGGTTGATACGGCAGAACATGGCTGTTTCAGTGGATCAACGGCGGCAAGACTTCCAGCAGGCAGCGGGAACAACTGTCAGTATCATAACGATTCGTCGGGAGCCCCATACCTTAGGGTTCATCAGTCGGGCTGCTGCCCACAAGCCTAACGTCACCCCTGTAAACACCCAGAATCGTGTGGCCTGGTATAAAGAGCTACGGTAGTGGTCGATGGGCCGCTGGAAGAGCATCATGAGGAGCGACGAATCAAGCTTCACACTCTACCGATCGGATGGCCGCACCTGGGTGTGGCGTTTGCCAGGCTACAGGTTTGCCAGGCTACCTGTATGTGTCATCCCAACAGTGAAGTTTGGCGGTAATAGTGTGGTGGTGTGGTCGTGTTTCTCCTGGTTAGGATGTGGTCCGTTGGTTGTGATCGAGGGGAACATGGCATCCACAGATTATCTGAACGTTCTAGACAATTCCATGCTTCCTACGTTGTGGTCACAGTCCGGTGAAGGGCGATTTATGTTCCAGTACGACAATGTGCCGTGCCATAAGGCCCGTGTTGTCAGCGCCTGGTTTCCGAAGAATAATGTTCAGGAACTTTAGTGGCCAGATCAAAGTCTGGACCTCAATCCTATTGAACATCTGGGGATAAATTGGAGCGCTGGATTCTTGCGCGTCCGATGGGAGCGCAAACACGCATCCAACTTGCGCAGGCTTTGAAGGAGGAGTGGACAAAAATACCGGTTGCTTGGTGTCAGAAACTGATGGAGAGCATGCCACGGCGTGTGGATGCTGTGCTAATGGCAAAAGGCCACATCACGCGCTATTATACAAGCTGTAAATAAAGTGTCTGTTTCATACCATAGGTGTCCACTTTCAATTGAGCAGTCAGTGGAGAATAATCAGATATAGGTAAGTTTATCTTCAGTAAATTCTTTAGATTTTGTTATCTGCAGCTTTGTTCGTTTGATTTATTTCAAATACAAGTTTTGACTAAAAAAGAAAAGAAACAGTAATCATTACAAAATTACAAATTGGTCACATGGTGACCAAAACTTCAATATTAAATACAATGCCTTCAATCTTGTTTACATAACTTATGTTAAATTTTATGAGAATAATAGTAATCATTGTAAAATTATACTTGAAATAAGTTTAATTAACTAATATAACTAACGTAGTTTAGCTTATGAGCTTACAGTTTTCTGATTCTTTAAAATCTTTCGCCGATCACCGAATCGAGATAAAGGTAAATTTGGATTTATTTTTGCTTCTTCAAAGTTCAAAAAAAAACATTGAACTTGCAGTGTATTGTAGCTCATCGCAAAAGCATTATGGTTTTTACACTTACTTACATAAGAGATATTCTGATAATTATAATAATATTAAGAAACTACTTGTTTTTTAAAAAATTATGACTGATGGAAAGCCGAAACACTTGTCTCATTATGTTTTTCTGTGAGAAATTCCGCATAATCGATCTGGGAACATCTCCCTGTTAGAATATCTCTTTAAATTCTAGTAAAATTTTACTTCAGAACACAGACAAGTGCTGAAGGGATATATCACGAGTTTTATTCCTTAAAGGAACTAAATGCTGTAGGATTGATGATTTCGTCTAAAACTTTAAATAAAAATATTTTTTATGGTATTTCTAGATAAGAAGTGAAATTTTTATTACACTATGATTTTTTTTGATGAAATCTGAAAATATTTGATTTCTTTGACCTTTATGTTAGTTAACTATTAGGTTCTTTTACACGCTTATTTTTTTATAAAAAAAAGAAAAATTTAAGAAAATTAAGACTCATTTCGATATAATTTCTTCTGAATTTTTTAGATCCGAAACCTAACTGTAATTTGATGGGTTTTTTTTTTGAACTCTTTAAAATAATTTCACCATTTTAAAAAAACGATCTTTGAAATGAATTTTCATTGCAACTAAACAAGTGAGCCTTACAAAGAAATATTGAGTTTTAAAAATTCGAATACTTGTGAATTTATGGAAAAAGATTATAATGAGCTAAGAATATCAATTTCAACTGTAAAATTAATTCTGATTTCTTGAGCTTTTTAAATTTTTATATTTGAGTTTTTATAATTTTTTGAGTTTTATAGATTGAAAACTCTTGCGGGCAACTTTTATTTGTGGAGATTATATATTTTTTTTTTGAAATAATTGAGAATTGTTAAGCTTAACATGTTGAATTAGATCTATCATTAAGCTATTAGATTTTTTTTAGAAAAGATGAGTATTCATAAGTGACAGGAATATTAGATTAAATTGACAATGCAGATAAAATATTATTGACTTAAATATTACAGGCTTTTCGACATGTCAGTTTGAACATTGGTCTCAAATTTTAATGTGTTTACACATTTTTTTAGGCGCTTTTCCTTTATTTATATGCACATAAGAAATTCATGAATTTTCTTTTTCTTTATTTTTAATATATTTTTATGTTTTAATTCTAAATTCATGGAGTTCTATTCCTTTTCCCACTCAACATTAACTTAAACTTGTTTCGAATTTTGTTGTTTTGATTAAACTAGTACTTCTTAAACAAAATTCAGAAAAATAAAAACAAAATCAGATTTTCAAAAGTGATATTTCACATCAATGAAATTTAAAAACTGTTTTTATTATGTTATGCTAATTAAAAGTAATGCTACGAGTAAAGATATCATTTTCCTCTGCAATCTTACTATTAGGTAATTTTACAAATACTTGCATGCTTATTTACTTGCTTGAAATATTAGCTATGAGCGTCCCATGTTTTTGCTTTTAGTATTATGTTTTAAATTTTAAATATACCAGAAAAAAATTATTTTCTACTTTTTTAGTGCATTTTAGACAAAAGCAAGGTTTTTAAAAGTATTTTTTTATAAACTTTATTTATATGAAGTTTTTTTTTAAATGAGTTACTTAAAACTTTTAAAGTTTAATGTTTATAAAATTGCAAAGTTTTAATAATATTGCAAGTAAATAGTGTATCTAATTTCAGAAAAAAAATTGCAGGTTTGCTTATAAAACTTTCTTGTCTTTCACAAAAAAATTAATATACTTAAAATATTTTTTGTTCTTTAAAGCTGAGGAAGAACTAAAGGAAACAGCAGGAAGTAAGTAATGAAACTATACATTAATTTTATAAAAGACAAATTAATAAGACTCTGAACTTTTTTTTTTTTTTATTTGTGTTTTATATTACTTTCAAAACTTATCTTTTTTGCAGCTCCGGATCAACCACAAAAGGCAGAACTCAACGATTTATTGAAAGAAGGTAAAATTGGCAAAGATAAAAGAAAAATGCATTATTGTATAATATTTTTGTAAAATAAGTTTCCACTTACATTTGATTAAGCCATCGAAGTGTTGAAATAAATCTTGATAAAAACTTATCTTTTTTGCAGATCCACCTCAACCACAAAATGGAGAACTCAACGATTTATTAAAAGAAGGTAAAATTGGCAAAGATAATGCATTATTGTATAATATTTTTCTAAAATAAGTTTCCACTTATATTTGATTAAGCCATCGAAGTGTTGAAATAAATCTTGAAAAAAACTTATCTTTTTTGCAGATCCGGCTCAACCACAAAATGCAGAACTCAACGATTTATTAAAAGAAGGTAAAATTGGCAAAGATAACAGAAAAATGCATTATTGTATAATATTTCTGTAAAATAAGTTTCCACTTATATTTGATTAAACTATCGGAGTATTGAAATAAATCTTGCTCCAACATTTATTATAATATATAGTTAATAAATTTACTAAATAACTATAAATAGGTAAAAGCCTAATTTTGAACGTTGAAACGAAAAAGAAAGAAAAAAGAAATTAATAGAAATTAAATTAAAAACTAAAGAATCAGACACAATTTTAGTTAAGGTTATTAGATAGATATTTGGTAAATACAGTACAAATCTCATTATTATCTTCTCCATTTAGAGATAATACAATTTTTTTTATAATTGAAATCGAAAAAACTTGAGATTCAGATTGAAAATTTTATTACAAAAAGAATCACTAAAGAATTGTTGATATAGAAACAAAATACTTACAAATCTTGGAATTATCAGCTAAATTTCTAATATATAGCAGCAAATCCTAATATCACCATATTATAATCACTCTAAGAACATATACAGTTCCACATGTTTTTATGAACCTTTACCTCATATTATTCTTCCTAGGAAAATGCAAGTCTAATAAATTAAAAGCTACTTGACTACACTTTAAACGAGTAACAACAATGAAATTTAGATTTAAATTTGGAGTTATTATCCATTGATATTTATCAAATAATTCATTCTTTATAATTGAGCATCATTTTGTTTAAACAACATAACTAGAAAAATAAATGTTTGCACTAATGCCATTCAGACTTTTTCTGGGATGGTATCTTTGATTTTGTAAGGTAATAGTATAAGTATTTGTTTGATTTTTATTTTAAATTTCTTTTGTAGGATATAGAATGATGAATTCTTTTGCCGACTAATGAGACTTTATAGAAAGTCAGGGTAAATAATTTTGTAAAAAAAGTATGAAATTAATGTAATACAATAGACATAATAATGGAATTGTAACTTCTTTAATGAATTTGTCAAATAATCAAACTTGTTGAACAATAAAGAAAAATACTTTTGTCTTTCTCTGATTTCTGATTTCTTTTTTTTAGTCTTATTAGGTGAAATTTATGAAAAGAAATTGAAAAATTGCTAGATATTTAATTTTTGTTTAGATTTTTCTAAAATTTTGTAAAATATGAAAATTAGTCTTCTGAATGGCTTATTCTTCTAACATTAATACATTTGATAAAGTTTGAATTTCATTTAAGCAATGTTATTTTTGTACACAAAAAATATTGTAGTTATTTGACATATTTAACTAGTAAAACTAGTCGGCTGCCCGTCGCTTCGCTCCGGAAGCCTCGCGTATGTTAACGGAAAACAATTTGTACTTATTAAAAAACACACACACACAAATTACATCAAGTAAAATAAAACTAAAATTTTTTTAAAGTTTTTTTTTGTTTTCATTTTTTATGTCTATATTTTCTTAATCCACGACTGCTTTTAGAATCAGCGTGTGAATCATATCTGTGATATATTTTTATTTTTTTTATAGATTTTATTAATATAGATATACTTTTCAGTGGCTTTTGAGTTACAAATAGTGAGTTTTCAGTATTCTACTTATTAGAAATAGTGCTTCTTTCTTTCTTGAGTGTCTTTTATTTCCATTGATACTTTACAGTGGTTTTTGAGTTATAAATAGTGATTGTTTTTGAGTAACAAAAAGTGGTTTTTCAGTATTCTACCTAACAGAAATAATGATTCTTTGTTTTTTCTTTTCGTTTTTATCCAATTCCAATTGATACTTTTCAGTGGTTTTTGAGTGACAAATAGTGAAAATTATCTACTAATCTAGGCCATCAGATTGTTCGATATAGATTTTTAAAGAAGAGATGTTAGGATGGACGTTGGTTGATATAGATGATAAATGAAGATCATAGCTTGCATACGAAATTCTTCGCGACAAATTGATTGTGACTATTCTTTAGAGTGAAGATAACCAAATTTTGTTGAATTGTGACTCAAAGACATAAAGTTGTACGTGAGTGAAGACAACGTTTTCCAAATATATGGCAACTTTATTTAGAGTTTGCCCTTGAGCTTTATTGATAAATAACGCATAAGAAGGTCTGATCGGAAATTGTTTTCTTGTGAAAGTGAATGGAAGTAGATTATCGCATGGTTCCATAGACATCCTATGGATGAAAACAAAATCTCCTTTGTGAGTTCTGTTATAATTTTGGTTTCTATGAGATCATTATCGAATGAACGGCATTTAAGTTGAGTTCCATTGCAGTATGCAAACTTGGGATTGATGTTTCGCAACAATATTATTGGAGATCCAATCTTCAATGACAAACGATGTTGAGGAATACCGCTAAGATTCAATGCGTTCAGATCCTCGGGCAGATAGAAATGTTCGTGTGGTGGATTATCAGAAGTGTCAATTTTATTCGCACTTGTATGCTCTGTAGTCTCTTCTTGTATTCTTAGACTTATCATTCGATTGATGTTATCGACACTCTCGTTCATCTTGGTTGATGAGCCGCATATCTATCGTGAGTTTTTTGACTTTGATGTGATTCTAGCTTTATGAGTTACAAATAGTGATTTTTCAGTAATCTACCTAATAGAAATAGTGTTTCTTTCTTTCTTGACTCCTTTTTTATTCCAATTGATACTTTTCAGTAGTTTTTGAGATACAAATAGTGATTTTTCAGTATTCTACTTAATGGAAATACTGTTTCTTTATTTCTTGACTCTTTTTTTCATTCCAATTGATACTTTTCAGTGGTTTTTAAGTTTCAAATAGTAATTTCTCAGTATTTTACCTAATGAAGTACTGCTTCTTTCTTTTTTGACTTTCATTTTTATTACAATTGTTACTTTTCAGTCAAAGTCAGTTCAGTTTTTACAGATAAGTCAAAAAAGCAATATGAAGAGAACTGTAGTTCCGATAGCCTATTGGATAAGATATCTGACTTCGGATCAGACGGTTGCAGGTTCGATTCCTGTCGCGGATGTTTCATTGTAAAAATTCTTTCTATTTTTCATTCTCACAGAAAACTGCGCCAGACAGACACACAGACAGACAGAGAAATAAAAGATTTTAGTAATATAGATTGTTACTTTTCAGTCAAAGTCAGTTCAGTTTTTACAGATAAGTCAAAAAAGCAATATGAAGAGAACTGTAGTTTCCATAGCCTATTGGATAAGATATCTGACTTCGGCTCAGAAGGTTGCAGGTTCGATTCCTGTCGCGGATGTTTCATTGTAAAAATTCTTTCTATTTTTCATTCTCACAGAAAACTGCGCCGGACAGACAGACAGAGAAATAAAAGATTTTAGTAATATAGAAGATTGCACATTTAATATTAATAAATAACTGCATATATGCTTAAATTTTGTAACTCACAAATAATTCACGATGTTTTAAGATAAAAAATGTTGTAACAAAAAAATTAATTGTATTCGCAACAGACAGACAGAAGTTATTCATGATATTCACAAACAATACATTCTGTTTATTGAAATTTCCTTTAATTTATAACAAAATAAAAAACAAGGAAGGAAGTAAAGTTGTTATAGCATCTCACTTATCTTCCTCAGAACGCTAAATAATCATTTCTAATATTTTAAAACTGTTTCAATCCTGCAGTTTTAAACTACAATAATTCTTGAATTCAAGTTATTCATTAACACAAATAAAAATATAAATCATTTTATGATTTTAGTAACATGAAGAAAAAAATTTACAATGAATATGGCTTTTTAGAAGCCATAATATTTTTAAAAAATGCTATGTTAAACTAGAAGTATACTTATTTACACATTTTTTGTAGAAATTTGAATAGAAATATTAAGTATTGTTTTATATTTCCTTTTAACAAAGGAAATTCTGTTCATATTAAAGTTTTATCTTAATTGCTCTTAAGAAAACCAAAATTAGTATCTGAGCCATTCCGTGAAGAGAGCAAAAAAATATTTTGTAACATAGAAAAATGTTAATGAATTTTATTTGTAGGAAAAACTGTGCTCTTTCTGATGATTGAAAATTTTTTTTTATTAAAATAAAATTTCATTAAAAAAAATACCTTTTAATATATAAGTACATAAAAAATTGTAGAATGATGAAATTAAAATACACTGATGATTTCTGAATTTAAAAAATATTTTGCATACTATATTTATTTTAAATGATAGAAATCAATTTATGAAATATTCAAGACTGTGAATAGAGTTAGAAGTGTATATTTTGTAAAAAAATTTAAACTTTTGAAGAGGCATGATAAAACTATTGTCACACACGTAACATTTGAATCTAAAAGTTTTTATAACTTCTAATTTAGTCAAAATTTTAACACAAAACTTATTTTTCTGTTTTAACTAAATATTAAGATGACTTTTGTAAAGTTATATAAAAATCTATTAAAAAATGAAAAAAAATGTCTAACTTTCAAAATATATCCCACACGTAACATTTTGTCACATTTTGTTACGTGTGTGACAGATTTTGAAATAAATCTTGAAATTTTAAAATAAATTTCGAAAAAATTTTGTAAAAAAAAAACAAAACAGGATTAGAAAATTTAAAATACTTAATATTAAAGAAAAAATTATTTATAAAATAATTATGAATAGCATTTATAACGTCAATTAGGGAAAAAAAATCAAAATAATGAAAAAATAACTAGATACAATTGGTTAAAAATCTTTTCAATCTTTAAATTGAATAATAATTTTGGTGTAAGATTAGGAAAAGTATACAAAATGGATGTAATGTTCAATTAAAAGAACTAATACTAAATGACTTGCCCCCTTTTCAAGAATACGTTAGAATAAAACATATACAATCAAACTCATTTGAACAAGACAAATCGATTGACAATTATACAGTCCTTCAAATTGATTTTGCAATGGCTTATTCATGTGATTATCAAAACGAAATTCAATCAGCATTATGGTCACGAGAAAATGTTCTATTATTTACAGCAGCATTATTTTTCAAAAACAAATGCACTACTTTTCTCATTTGTTTCGATACTAAAGATAAAGGTAAGAATTCTGTATATGCATTTTTAATGAGATTATATGATATAATATTAAAAAATAATGAATTGTCAGTAAATGAAATTATTTACAGTGATGGACCATCGTCTGAGTTTAAAAATAAATATATGTCAAAATTTCTTTATATACTTTCAGAAAAAATTCTCAAAAATTTTCAGTGGAAATATTTTGCTACAGCTCATGGCAAAGGTATAGCAGATGGAGTGGGGGGGAAGAGTGAAATCCTTGGTTCGAATGAAAGTTGTGAGCAAATCTGAAACTACAAATGTACAAAACTCATTAGACTTTGCTAATGTTGCATCCAGTTTAATGACAAACACTACAGTTCTCCATATGAACCAAGTAGATATTGAGTCTGCTATAAGTTCAGATAATTCATGGACTAATGTTGAAGACGTAGTTGGTATTAAGCAAATGCATGTGATAAAATGCAATTTGCAAAATACAATAACAAAATTAAACTATGGAAAACAAACTGTTCAAATGTGATTCCTGATATTGAAGTAAATTGTATCTCTACCATAAGCTGCAAGTCAACAGATCAAAAACTTAACATTTCACATTTTAATATTGGTGACTGGTGTGCAGTTACTTATGATACAAATGTTTATGGAGGGGAAATCTCTAATATTTTTAGTACAGATGTAGTCTAAGTGGATGTGATGATTCCTTCAGGAAGTTATTAGAAATGGCCCAAAAAATCTAATGTTCTTCTGTATCCAATTGAAAACATCATAAAAAAACTTCCTCCACCTATTGTAGCTGGTTCAAGGGGACAGTTTAAATTTGAAGAAATGTAATTTTGTCTTGACTATGAAAGTTTCAATTTTATAAGTAACTCTGTTCAGATAAGAATTGATTTAAATAACTTAAAGTTGAGTTGAAATGTTAAATAACCATTAATAAAAATAATTATTGATTGACTTATTGTATAAATGTTTAAATGTCAAGTAATATTTTAATACATTTTTATCCTCTTGCATTTTTAAAGGCAAACTTTTACTTTGAATTCACATGGCCACACATGTAACGATCAAGGGTGTCACACACGTAACACAGATTTTTAATTTTCATTTATTCAATTATTAATTAAATTTAAATTTTAACTGTGATTTTAGATGGTATGGTAAATAAATTATTACCATATTTTTTAATTTAAATGTGTGGCAATAAAACTGACAGAAATATATCATTTAATGTCATTACTCAAAATTTGCTTTTTTTGTAAGTCACACAAGTAACGTTTTTTTAAAAAGCTATTTAAAAAAAAACTATTATATCAAAATGATATGTATCTGCATAAAAGAATATGGTAAGGTGTATATTATTTTAAAGAACTTTTGTTTGGATTTTTAAATAAGAAATATATTGAAAAATCCTTGAATAATTAGAAAAAAATGTTTTCCAAATGTCACACACGTAACACGGAATCGCCCATCTCAAAATATATCTTAATTTATATAGTACTAATTTTCATAACCCCGAGAAAAGTTCTAAATATCATAATATATAGATATTCAGTCCATAATACTTCGATTAATATCCTCTTTAATACTATACTTCTACAAAAAACTTCTTGAGGTTAGTGAGGACAGGAAAATCTTTTTGCTATACTTCTCTAAAATTCATTAATTATCCATATATCCATATATAAATTATCCAATTTAAATTTAACAATATACAAGTAATAGTATATCTCGTATTTACGTTCCTAAATTTAATTGTTTTATAGAAATGATTTAAATACGTCATGATTATTGCATGTATAGTAATAAGTTTAACTGTTAGTAAAGATATATGTCAATTAAATTTAGCAATCATCTACAATTAATTAATTTTGCTGATTAATGTGTAATTGATACCTTTCAATGTATGAAATAAAAACCTGAAAAAAAGACGATTTTATCAATTTTTCCCTTTCTATTATTCGACTTTTACAATATTAATACGACCAATGTAAAAGAAAGACTATCTTTTCAAACAAGACAAAACTGCAATATAATTAAAAAATTAAACAATGTAATTAAAAATAAACGTATATTTGGAAATTAATAAATTTACAGTACATCCTCGAGTTTTAGGTGATATTTTTTTTTACATTCTCCATCTTCTTTTTATTACAATATTTCGATCAGCTACACTAAATCCATTACTGATCTTTATCAGGTACAGATTACAGAGATAAATCCCTTCTATTAAATTCGTAAAGATTTTAAAGCTAATAATTTATTACTAAAACAATCAATAATATCTTTGTTTTCTAAGCAATAAAGATATCACATCAAAATAATGTAAACTAATATTTTATAAAAAAAATTCTAGATTAATAGTATTATTTTTAAATAGGCTCACTGAATATTCATTAACTTTTTACTCCTTTTTCTTTATTCACCCATTTGAAACTCTTTATAATCAAAGCTTCTTTATCGTTCTTTATCATTTCTCGCCTCATATAATTCTGAAATGGAACAAAAATAATTTTGAATATTACAGGTATGAGAATAATGTGGTCATCATATGAACGGGAACTAAAAGACACTATGGAATTTTTTTTAAATTTGTAAATTCTATTGATAGTGAAATTCACAAAGAATGAAGAGGTTGATAATAAAATACCAAATCTCGATTTGTTATTGTATAACAAAAGAAATAGTATAAAATATGAATGTTTTCTATATTTATTTATAAACGAAATATCAAGGCAACCACGTTATGAATTCCAAGTCAGGACATAATATTATTACAAAGAATGCTGGAATAAAGGATAATACATCTAGAATTAAAACAAATACACAACAAAGACACAAACTCTACGGCTTTGAACTAATCTTGGCAAAACCTTTTCAGCGACACCCTAATCAAATCTCTTCCCCACGTGGTTGCTGAGTTGATACTTGTCCACAGACAGACAGACAAACCTGGGCTATAAGGCTTCACGCCGATATTGCGTATCAGAAGCCTAAAAAAGGAAATACAATACGATAGGATAAGCAAAATCCAATCAGGAATGGAATCTATTTGAAAAATGTGTGAAGAAAATAATGTCAAAACGATACAAATTAATGGAAACAAAATTACATCTAGATTAAGAAAAAAAAAAGAGAAAACAGAACATGAGAAACTACATACTATGGAGATAGTATATAAGTTGAAATGTGAATAAATGTGTTTTGGAAATACAGATGAACTTTAAAAGAACGTGTTCGAGAACACATATTTGCATAAACACTCGCGTGCAATTAAATCGACTCAGCCCTTCAGAGCGCACAAAAAGGCGCATGTTTTTTAAATGGCTTAACCGATTTTCAAAAAACATTTTTTTTGAAAGCCTAATGTTTTTACTTTACAATGCCACCATTATCATTAAAATCACTACAATATTTTGTTTTATAATGCATTTTGAATGAAAACGCAAGCAAAATACATGCTTAGGAAAAAAAATTGTGGGTACTAAAAATTAAATTACAATAATAAATTCAAGCAAAACAAGGAAACGTTTATTAATCAATACTTGATATTGCCTCTCCTTGCCTGTACGATGGCTTGCATGCGGTTCCTCAGAGACCCTATTAAGGTTTTGACGAAGTCTTGGGGGATCCCATTCCACTCCTCCTCCAGCCCAATCTTGAGCTATTGATATTAGACGGTGCCGGATTTCTGGCTCGGACCCTCCATTTGAGCTCGTCCCACAAATGCTCAATAGGATTCATGTCGGGACTGAGGGCTGGCCACTCCATCGTCTCGAGACCAACCTCCTCCATGAATTGCCGAGTGCTACGTGCTGAATGACACCCGGCATTGTCATGCACCAACATGAAGTCTTTCCCGATATATCCTGCATAGGACACAACATGATCCAGGAGAATGTCCTCAATGTATCGTCGAGCAGTCAGATCCCCCTCCGGCCTCCAACAGCTATGAAAACAAGATCTGTTTTTCCCTCAAGTGATATGCTAGCCCACATCATGCAGGATCCGCCGCCGTACGAGACTGTTTAAGAAAAACAGCCCTGTGAAAATCGCTTTCCTGGACGCCGGTAGACCCGGCCTCTCCTGTCATTACTACGGAGACACATTCTGCTCTCATCAGTGAATAGGACGGACCGCCATTGCTCGATGCTCCAATTAACGTGTTCCCGAGCAAATTCGAGTCGTGCTGTGCGGTGACTTACGGTCAATTTTGGGCCTCTAGCGGGTCGTCTTGGAGTGAGGTTGGCTTCCTTCAAGCGTCTTCTGACTGTCCATTGACTAACAGCTACTCCACGAACTTGTCTCAGCTGTTGTTGCAGATCGACGCCCGTGAGATGGCGATTTCGCAGTGAAGTTGAAACGATAACGCGATCGTCCCTCTCATATGTGCATCGGCGCCGTCCAGTATAAGGTCTCCGAGTGAAGGTACCAGTTTCCCGAAACCTTCTGAATTCTCTTGAGACAGCAGATTGGCTCAAGTTTAGTTGACGAGCGACTTCTCGGTGATTGTGGCCTGCTTGCAACAAAGCAACAACTTGTTCGGCGTCTTCTCGCGTAGTATCCATGGGTTTGTGAAAACAATGAATTAAACTTGCAGAGATGTGTACAGATGAACGTCTGATAAGCGACTGATAAGAAATATCGGTCCACGTGGGATTTTGTAGGGGAGTGTGGCGCGCAACTTGTGGTTTCCGTTCAGACTGTATTTTGCTACGCTTACGTTCAGATCACATTCATTTGGAAAATATTGTACAGATTTTAATGATAAGGGTGTCATTGTAAAGTAAAAAACATTAGGCTTTCAAAAAAAATGTTTTTTGAAAATCGGTTAAGCCATTTAAAAGATATACGCCTTTTTGTGCGCTCTGAGGCGGTGAGTCGATTTAGTTGCACGGAAGTGTAGGATAGCCAAAATAACATATTTGATTGGGCGAGTCATTGCTCCCAGAATAATCAGAATTCTGATCCGGTTATTGATATATTATATGAGATGAGAAATGATAAAGAAAGTTTTATTATGAAAGCCTTGATTCAAATGTATGAATAATGAAAAAGGAGTAAAAATTAATGAATATTCAGTGAGCCTATTTAAAAATAATATTAACAACATTGAAAAGTTTTTATAAATTGTTAGTTAACTTTATTTTGATGTGATATTTTTGCTGCTTCGAGTGCGATATGGATTATTGATTGTTGTTCTCTTAAATTGTTAGCTTTAAAACCTTTACGAATTTAATAGAAGGGATTTATCCCTACATACTGTACCTGAAGAAGATCAGTAATGAATTTAGTGTAGCTGATCGAACTATTGTAATTAAAATAAGATGGACAGTAACATCCCGCTAATCCGGCATCCGATAATCCGGCACATTCAATAATCCGGCATCGGTCGAAGGTTTTTTTTTTTACACTAAATAAGCCTTCCGGAGAGTTCGCGGGCAATCGGCTGAGGTCGGGCGTACTCGGCAGTGATGACAAATCTTCGTCAGCCATTTTGTGTCGTCTAGTGCTCACTTGTCAGTGCTACAGTACAGTGTCGCTTTGCCGTGAACCTTCAGTGTTGTGAGTTTGAGTTGAAGCTGAATGCAGCAAATCCTACAATGCTGCAGAACTCGTTAACTTATGTATTGTCCGTAATTAGTTTTTAAAGAAAAAACATGATTCAAAAAAATCAAAAAAAAATCAGGTCTTATTTCTTACCAATGCAGTAAAGTACCGTATACATATACTTTCCAATGTTGTGCGTATTATAAGTATTAATAACAATAATGTATGTACTTAATATATAATGTCTTAGTACTGTACTATATTACTTAATGTACGAAATAAAGTAACTATACTGTGCTGTATGTACTGTATTACAATATAATGCAACATAAAAATATATTTTATTGTTTTGTTTTTAACATTTTCCATCACTACCGAAATCAGAGAAATCACAATAGAACACGGAAAAATGGCCTGATACCTATTAATAGCCCTTTTGACTCTATTTTAGCGGTATTTCCGCTATCCTCGCAACAACGGCTATTTTTAGACGGCGCTCAGTAATCCAGCATTTTCGGTAATCCAGCACTGCCGAAGTCCCAAACGTGCCGGATTAGCGAGTGTCTACCGTGTAATGAAAAATATTTGGAATACTTTTTCAGCATTATTAGGCAATTAAATTCAAATCTGCAGCAACATTTTTAAATGCTAATAAAACGTCAAATTTAGGAAATTATTTATGATAAATCAATTAAATAAAATTTATTTCATTTAGTTTTGAATTTCCTAATTAAAATAATGTTTATTCTAAATAACTAAAAAAAAAAAAAGAATTCCAGTCATTTAGTCCAATTCATCACAGACCTCATTTTCTCATAAATAATTAATGACGCATGTCGAGACTTCGTTTTTATTATTTTTATTTGATTATATCTTATTAAATAAACCACAGTAAGAAGAAATGATATTTAAATAAACTAGGCCATCTCCCGTGTACAGATTGTTCGTTATAGATATTTGAAGAAGAGATTTATTTAGATGGACGTTGGTTAATTTAGATGTTAAATGAAGATCATAGCTTATATACGATACTCCTGGTGACGAATTGATTGTGACTATTCTTTCGAGTGAAGATAACCAAATTCTGATGACTTGTGAATCTAGACAAATTTTCCTCTTTGGCGGAGACTTCAGACAAATTTTACCTGTAGTCAAGAATGGCCGAGATTACGACATTATTAACAGTTCTTTGAAAAGATCTCATCCTTTCTCTCGCTGTCCATTTCGATACTAATTGATTATCGATGATAAAACTATGGTTTATATGAGATAATCCAAGAATAATCGATATTTCGTGGCTGTCACACAGACAATCCCATGGAGTTATGTAAAGGATATGGAGTATGCCAAGGCACACTTTTTGACCAAGATATTAGGGTTTTTAGAGTTAGGCATGTATAGTGAGGGGCTTGGCACTATATGAAATCTGATAACTTTTTAACAGTGAAAGCGTTATGAGCATCTTGGCAACGTATTTTACATGAAATGTTTTGGGTGAGATGAAATAGTTCCATGAAACGGCCAAGCCATACTTTTTGACCAAGATATAAGGTTTTTAGAGTTAGGGCTTGCAGAGTTAGGCCTCGTAGAGTTAGGGGCTTGGCTCTACATGAGATCTCATATCTTTTTAACAGTGAAAGCATTATGAGCATGTGAGTCTTGGCAACTTATTTTACACGAAATGTTTTGGGTGGGATTTCATTTCTTTTTGTAAGATGAGATCTGATAACTTTTTAACAGTGAAAGCGTTATGAGCATGTGAGTCTTGGCAACTTATTTTACATGAAATGCTTTGGGTGGGATTATGTATTACAACTAAATTTAGTTTTAAGATTATTTAAAAAATGGATTTTTTTCAATAACCTACTTTTCTGTTTTTCTATTGGTCAACTTGTATATACAAGCTGTTTGCACTTTTGTAAGAAATCACATTATTACACAGTATTATTTAGGCCGAAGCATTGAGGGTACGACGCATTTCAGATCTTAATAAAATCCAAAGTATAAAAGCTAGATAAATGAAACTTAGCGTATTTCATTAGTATGGTAACTGCATCTTATCCTGAAAATTTGAGCTCTCTAGTATTATCCAGGCCGAAGCTATGAGGGTTCGATAATACATAACCAGACCCACCCCTTTTGAGGGGTTGGAAGGTGAAAGTTACGGATTTCTTAATTTTTTTGTTGTTTATTAATCCTAGCCTGCATACCAAATTTCAGCTTTCTAGGACTTCAGGAAGTACCCTAGAGGTTTTGATGATCATGAGTGAGTAAGTCAGTGACGAAATCGACGTATTTTAGGTATTAATAAAATCCAAAGTATAAAAGCTAAATAAATGAAACTTAGCGTATTTCATTAGTCTGCTTACTGCATCTCATCCTGAAAATTTGAGCTCTCTAGTATTATCCAGGCCGCAGCTATGAGGGTTCGAAAATACGACGAAACACTTCCAGTAAAGGTACGTAGTGCCCTTCCTGCCTTCGGCTCGTCTTGGCGGGGGCACTGCCGTGCCCCCAGATTAAAAACAGTACCTGACTAAAATGAAATTGCCTTTCTGATACGATTATGGGAAGGATTTCGGAACGATCGTTTCGTCCTCCGGCGGGTTTGGGCTGATGAGTCCGCTGAAGAACGAAATCCTTTCCATAATCGAATCAGAAAGGCAATTTCATTTTAGTCAGGTGCTGCTCTTGTTTTTATTTTATTTATCATTCTCTCAGCACGTTAAATTTTCTTTATTATTTTGTAATTTCTGTTTTGAGAATCTTCTGTTCTATTTCAATGTTTTTTTGTCTACTAGTTTGCCAGTAGCAGACGAACAACTGTAGGAATGTGTTCACAATTATTCAGCAAGTAATACAAGTATAAAGTTCATACAGCCAGCACCATCGGTTTGCGTAAAGTGGTACTATCTCCACAGAGCATCGATGGCTCTCTTAATAAAAGAAAGGAGACCACCGGTCCACCCTGTATAATTATATATCAGCGACCATTCTAAAGGTATCTATCGATTTCAGTTCACCGTCAAGAAGCTACAGAAAAGGGCGGGAAAGAACAACGTCATCGGAGCTTTGCTGGAATTCGTGGGCAATCATGAATCATGGGAGTCATATTTCGAAAGGTTCGAAATGTTTTGTGAGGTAAACGAAATCATATGTGAGAGGAAAGTGCTAGTCTTGTTGACAGTTATGGGCTAAAAAACCTATAACATACTATCTTTGTTTACATCAATGAATGAATCATTGTCAATGAATCATTGTTTACAGCTGATCGGCGTTTTGATGCCTAAACATAAATAATTTATTTTGATAAACGATTGCTTTGTTGAAAAGAAAAAATCGTTGAAATAGATAGAATATTTATAGAATAAATGCATATAATTTACTCATTGAAGATATTTAAGAAATAAGTATTCTGATTTAAACCTAGTGCGAAGCCAATAAAAGAATTGAATCTGATAATTAGTCAGCATTTAAGCCCCAAACCAAATTTCATAACAGAGAGATACAAACTTTCCTTACGTTTGCAAAAAGAAGATGAAACTGTTAATTTGTGGCGAATTTGAAAAGATTATCTGCCTATTATGAATTTGGCGCACTTTTATCTGATCACTTGCGCTACCAGCTAATGAGAGGATTAAAAATTGACAGTATAAAGAAAAAACTGGGGATAGAGATCTGACTTTTGAAAAGCCTATGGACATCGCCTTTCCAATGGAAACAGCAATGAATGGCATCACGTGTTTGGGAGTCTTGCGTTATCGTCTTGCGATATCTTCGTCTCAGGGTTTCAAATATCATCGAAACGGAAGCTCCAGCGTCCACAAATGCAGACGTTGGGTGGTTATCGACAAGGAGTGTACCTGTATTTTTCTAGAGTTGTGCAGAGGTCAGAGTGATAAAATGTTATTCTTTGCATTGACCGATGATGGTGGTTTTTGAGCTGGCTGGCTGCGGCAACAGAACTTGAGGTGCATGTGTTCTGTTGTACTGGAATGTTGCAGGAAGCTACGGTACCGAGTAGGAAAACGACGGCCGGATGTTGGGCTTCTTGAGTGGAAGCGACTAGGGCAGGGACCCGTAGTTCTGCTGTTGATGTATAGGTCTTACGCTGGCGGGTTCTGCAATGTTTCATCACACGTCCTTCGCGATGGCAGTAAAAGCAGACTGATTTGTCTTGCAAAGTTCTCCACCTTTGGGTTCCATCTAGATCTGAGAGAATTTGGTACGTTTTCCGGCCTCGAGACGGCATAGGCTGTTGGTTGATGTCGGAGACTGGTTTTCAATGGATATGGGAGCGATGAAGGCCTGAATTTGTTGTTGTAACGCTACTGTTTGGTTTTGCAGCTCCCGTACTACGTCAGCCGATGGCGATAGCAAAGCATTGGGAGCGATCCCAATGCAGGTGATGTTGAGAAAGTGTCGGATTTGAGTTGAGTCTGTGACTCGCTTCTGTTTCATTGCTTCCATTCTACCCCACTCCTTAATGAATTCCTCCGTGGTTTCGATCCTTAGGACTGAGGAGCGTGCACGAGCATGAGTTGTATAGGTGAAGCAGTATTGTAATCTCTGAGCCATCCGATTGGGTCTTTGTTCTGCCTGGAGTAAACGATTGTCGGTTCTCTGTACCGTTGATAGTAAATGGGGTTAGCTGCAACATTAGTATAGCTCAATGAAATATAATTAACACAATGATATATAATTAAATATAATTATGATGTAACAGTATATAATTAACTTACTATTAATATTTTCAATAAGGTAAGTAGATTAAATGCAGACGGTTTGTGTATCGAATGAACTGATAACTTAATGTGTCAGTTTAGAAAGAGAAATTTCAGCATTTTTTTATTTTTCAGAGTTTCCTTCTGTATTAATCACGTTTCTGAATGTTTTTTTTTACGTTTTTTTTACACTGCTCACAAAATTTAGGGGATATTGCAAAATGAATATAATACACTGTAGTGAATCAATTATTTATTTATAAGGAATAAATAAATATTATTA
>JAFIDM010008307.1:146110-170045 GCA_023159025.1 Thereuonema tuberculata | reverse complement strand
AGAATTGTTGAAAAAGCTACCACTGAAAGATAAAACTCGCGGAGAAGGTATTTACAACGCTTTTCTGAATTTTGTAAAAAAGTATTTACAAACTCGTGTGCATTACAACAGATGGAGCACCATCCATGACTGGCAATAAAAATAGGTTTGTTGCATTGTGTCGACCTAATGATGACTTCCCATCGTTTTCACATTCTATTGCATCATAGCATGTTTTATGCTCAAAAATATTAAATATGAAAGATGCCATGGACACTGCCATGAAAATCGTGAATTCCATCCGTGCGCGAAGCTTGGAAAGACGCTCTTCAAAGTGCAATTGGAAGCTAGCGAGTCTTCTGAGAACAGTTATTTACTTCGTTATACAGAGGTGAGGTGGATGAGCCGCGGAAAATTTATAAAAAGGTTCCAGGAATTACTACCTGAAATTATTTCTTTTCTGGATGAAGAGGTGACGACACTGACATACTTAAAAACGAAAAGTGGCTCTGTGATTTAGCATTCTTATCAGATGTGACAATTCATTTGAATATCATTAACTTATATAGCTATAGGGTAAAACTCAAACCATTATCGACATGATTAGCGCACTAAACTCTTTTAACAAATACAAGTTATTGATTAATCAACTGAACAAAAAAGGATATCAAAAATTTTCCATGCTTTGGAAGCAAGAGCAAGTTCTCACTTAAACTATGATATTTACGAGACAGAGCTAAAAAAAACATTCTGAGCGAGTTTGAAAGACGTTTCTCTGATTTCGATAAACTAACGGATATTGTAACTTTCATGACTTATTCATTTTCTTGTGAAGACATTGATAAATGTCCTACTGAAATATCAAACACTTTCAATATGGAGATCTCTTCTGTCCAAAATGAGATATTGCACATAATGTCAGTTGTACATCTCAAAGCCAGAGCAACAGATACTAAATTTTGATTTTTGATATCCGAAGACAAATATTCATGTTTGAAACAAATAGCTCTTCAGTTAACAGGATTGTTCGGATCAACTTAAGAAAGAAAATAATTAAATAAAAATATCGCAATCGGCTTAATGATGAACACCTGTTATCATGCTTGCGGTTAGCGCTAAGTAATTACGTGCCATCCTTTCAAAAGCATGAGGATTATATGCAGTGTCATGCATCAACATCCAGTCAAAATAGCAATTTAAGACTAGGTTACAATTATGTAATTGGGTACATAGCCTATTATGTAGATTTTATATCTCTAAGTATGTGCAAAAAAGCATTTTCCTTTATGTATGGTTTTTCTTTAGTAGCTATGCCTTAGCTTAGTCCTAATAATCGGCCGTCGATCGCTTGTCGCCTAAATATTTTGTGGTCGATCGCAGACACTATAAGTCTGAGCACCCCTGCCATATAGCATTAAAGGGATGAAAGTTTAGAAATTAAATGTTTAATTTAAATTGAATTTTATTAAACATGAAAATGGTAAAAAAATCAAAAATAAATTATTAATTTTGACTAAACTACTGTACTTCATCTTTTAATGTTCACAGCATTGTACAGCAGCTGGGCCTTTAGACAACAGCTGTCATTAGTCAAGGAAACTTTCAGTACCAGTCATGTTAAGTACAGATACTTAACATACATGTATTAATATATATATATATATATATATATATAGTGTTATGCAGTGAATGTGGGCGGCTGAGAAGCCAAGCACTGCGAGCGGAGGATTAATATATAGAGAGTCAGTTTCAGGGAAAGATAAGGAGTGACGTCATTGAACCAAGTTAAACAACATCCGTTAGCTCGAAACAGAGTTCCATCTTTCTGAAAATATCGTTCTGCAAGCAAAAGATTTTGTATGATATGAAATTACTTTAATAAATAAGAGTACAAACTTAAAGTATTTAAAAATTATATCTGTGGAAATTTTCACAGTAGTAAAAATCAATCAGGCTATTGGTTATTAAGTTGTCGCACTACTTGACATCATGGCTGCCTCCCCTAACTCTTTACGTGTCTACTGGAATATATAGTGTCGGGAAGTTCCCGTACCCCTTAATTGGTCGTCATACTTTCAGAAAATATTTAAACATTAAGTGTCCATTGCGTCTGTATGTTCGCCAACATTCTCTACAGGCAAGTTCATACGCCGCCAAGTCACACTTTGACATTTTTTGAGCATGTCCGTTGTGATGGTTTGAAATACTCCTTAATTACATTGCGCAATTCTTCATTTACAGCATAACGACGATCAGACACGTCGACTTCGATAATTCCTCACAATGAGATGTCAGGCGTCGTGAGGTCAGGACTTCGGGGGGGAAATTTCAATGGAGCTGGCGATGCTGGTGTACCGCGACCAATCCAGCGTCCTAGTAAATGTTTATGAAGAAACCCGCGCACTAAGAGCAAAGTGAACAGGTGCCCCGTCTTGCTGTAGCTATACGCATTCCATGATACCAGCTTCTTGAAGCTGCAGGATTAACCATGTTGCTCTCATGTTTTTCGCCATTAATGACCATCAAAAAAAATATTTAATTTATTACTACTTAATAGGGGTTTGGGAACTTCCCGGTCACACTGAACTTAATCGTAAGTAAGTTAATTGTAAAGGTCCCTCTTTGCGTGGTCTTGTGATTTGACTGGCGAGAATTAAACTAAAATATGCAACTTAAAAACAAGATTAATTACAACACAAGAAAACACCCTAAAAAACTTGAGAGAGAGAGAAAAAAAAAGTCAAACAACACAAAAAAACAAACAAAAGAGATAGCAGAATCGATCCAGTGAACCTTAGCATGAAACACGGATGCTTACACCATCTCGCCACCACAGAAAACATATTCCTACTCCTGACGTCACTACCGATCTTTTTCTGAAACTGGCTGCACAAATGCTTTATTGCATTACAGGTATCTGAATTATTTTAGCCTTTTCTATATGTACAAAGATACATATGTCCGATAGTATATATATTCTGAATATTTGATCCTTTGTATATGACTTACGACTATCTGATTGGAATGTAAGTAATTCGGAGAACACCTGTCCATAAAAACATTAGTAATCAAGGAAACAGTCTGTCAACCTCATGTATAAAGAAATAGTTTAACAATGTATCAAATTTATTAAAACTGTCTGCAGAGTTGCTATTTGGTGGTTCACCAAAAAGATAAGGTTGAGATACACAGTCTTAATTGAAAACCAATCAATTCTTTGCTGCCGATCTGGAATCTCACATTTAGTCTTTGCTATAGAATGTTAAATTCCACAAATAATTCCAGAAAAATAATCTCAGTAATGCTAGTTCAGAAGTGAAATCATTAAATTTTCAGATCTTAAATAATTTAATCTATTAAGTATGACTCATTCGAAATGCGAAAATTCTAAAAGTTTAATGAAATTTCATTATTCTGCCAAAGACTTGAGCTTAATCTTCATTTCTTTTTAATTGACGAGTATTTAATACTAAGCTGTTGTTTTCAGTAATTCTATTTAATTAACATTAACTGTTCTTTTAGCCACAGTTGCCAATTGATTGACTTAAAAAATTCTGGGACTAAGAAAGAATGCCGTAAAAAAAAAATTGAAATAAATAAATAACCAAATAAATAGCGTTAGCTGCAAACTTAAGAGAAATACCATACCTTGGGATACAAGTATTTAAAAGATGTAATAGGCTAACGTGAAACACGATGAGAAAATTTTCTAATTCAGTCATTTCTTCTTACGAATGAAAACTCAATGTTCGATTAGATTAGGAATGGAGACTCAAAAGTACCCACCCTTAACTTTCGAACCTCTCGATGGATCTTCTTGTAACTTTGTCTGCAGTATGTAAGGATTGAGAGGCGATCTTCACTAATGTTTTTTTGTGTTCTGGTCGAGAAATTAGTGCCCTGATGGTGACAATTTTTCATAAAGTAATGGCATCTAAATAATGGATAGTAATAGTTTTTGTTGGTCGAGAATCGCTGGGAGCCTAAACCTCTCCCACACTCCAGGATTTGCATGTCCGGTTATGATAATTATTGCTTTTAGTAATGCATTACATTTTGCTCCCTATCAGAAATTGTGGGTTTAAAGAATATTCATTGAAATGAAAAATTTTGTTTTTATTTAACAAATAACACCAATTTAAAAATACGATTAAAAAAATGAAAAAGTTTTTTAAAGAAAGATAATAATTAGATACTTCAAAAACTTACTTTTAGCATGAAAATAATAAATTTTGTTACAATTGAGAATTTGTAAATAACTCCAGGAAGGTTTAAAGGGCGTTTCACATGGATCAGAAAATCGGACGGTCGGATCCCCGAATCGGACATATTCTCCTTCACATGGCCACGAAACGTCGCCTATACGAACGATTTGAATGTTACACATCGTATAGACGATGTGAATGAGAGTTTCGTGGCCTTGTGAAAGAGAATACGTCCGATTCGTGGATCCGATCGTCCGATTTTAGGATCCATGTGTAATGGGCTTAAGTTGGACAATTTTTGTTTAAATGTTTAACAGAAGAAAGTAACATTTTACAAGTATTTTTATCATTTATTTTTGAACAAAATATTTAATTTAAAAATCCTTTATTTTCCTAATTACAATGGAGATCATAATGACGAAAACGGCAGAATTAAAACAATGTTCAGTTATTCCTATTAATATAGCCCTAAACTATTGTGATTGATAAAATTTACTCTACTGTTCTGATTATTAATTAAAGTTGGGGTTCTATTTCACAATAATTAAATATAATGCACAAATAATTTTGATCCATTGATATTCGAATTATTTTGTGAATTCTCCATAGAAATTTCTTGTTAATCCTAAAATCATGAACATTTGTGTGAGATGTAATTTAAATAACAGATACCGAAGGAAATGGCCAAGACTGGATGCACTGCAAAAGACCTAACAAGTGGGATAAGGTTAACATGGCGGTGGGCAGCAGTTGGGAGGGCAGGAAACGTAGTAGCGCTTGGTGGCCGTATCTCTCCCGAAGCATCCCGTGCAAGATCCATCGTCCAAAGCCTGCTTGATGGAATACTTCAGCTGCTGGTCTGTCATTGGCACATAGTAGTTCATGCGCACAAACTCGAAGATCTCCTTGGCTGTGCCACCCTCACCACAGTTCAGAGTTTCCACAGCAAACTTAACCATCTCGAAGACAGACATCTTGGTATCTTAGTTGAATCGAATCAATTGGCTGAAAGAGAAAGACAAAATTTAAAAAAAAAAAAAATTAATTTTCAACTTAATTAAAATTTTGAACAAAAATTTTACAAAAGTGTTTATATTGTGGTGGGAAAAAAAATCTTTTTATGCTAAATGAACAGGAAATTTTAAAATTTATATTATCCAGATTATAAATTTAGTGGATAGTTCGCTTCTTGTGACAGATGATACTTGCCCAGGTAGAATGAGATGAAAATAGTTGGGGTGGAAAAAGGGAAAGATTACGTACGTACATTCAATTACATAGTACAAAATATAAAGAGAATTTATTAACCCATTGTCTGGCTTTTCAAGAACAAGTACCAATCCTTTTAAGTGATGTAAAATTAAAAATTACCAATCAAATTGCTATTTTTATACAGTTTATTATTAAGTACAGGGAATAAAAATGTGAAAAGCGCCGAAAAAGATGGACGTATAGGTTTTTCTATGATTTTTTTTTTCACAAATTATTCTTTATTCTATGTTTAAATTTCTTTTTAAATCTTATACTATATTAAAAGAAAAAAATTGTTGTTGATTAAAACATCCGTAATTTTTCTAAATTAAATTAGAAATATTTTTTTAATCTTGCAAAAAAAAGTAATAATTTTTAAACAAAAAAAAACCGCTTTTAAGCAAATTTCACTAAATGGCAGAAGGATTAAAAAGGAAATGCATCAAGAACGGGGGTGTTGAGAATTCTTTGTATCTGTTCATAAACTACGTAGGCATGAGAGGGAGAGAAAGGGGTGAGATCACATTTATATTTCTCTTAGTATCTACTAAAAAATTCAATCATTCCTATTAAGATAACACCCGCTTTTATCTGAAACTTTAAAAATTCAAACGAATATATGCTTTAATATTATGTAAACTGTTAAAAATACATTAGTTTTTCATGTAAATTAGAGGCTATTGCGTGATATTGTGACGTAATATGAGGATGGGGGGTTATCAAGATTATTACATGGAGAGGGAAGGGGTCCAAAATAAAAATTAGCATGACTTAGTTTTTTGGACTGCCCTTTGGGACAAAAAGGGAGCGGTGGCCTGAAAAATGTTGAGAATCACTGATTTACACCTACACTACGGTTATGAGTGAAGGAATCTTTACCAAATTTTCTAACTATTCAGACAAAAATAGCAAGATAATTAATGCTGTTAAACAATGTCAAAAGCAAAGTAGCCCCATAATATGCACAATTTTATCAACTAAAGTAGAGTGAACCTAACCAGCGTTTACAATGAACCTAATGGACGCTTAGAGCAAACCGGAAGTTGGGGTCAAAAATGGTCGCTGCCGATAAAAGAGGAAAACTGCGATAGATGTCTCCACAATATCGACCCTTCTCAACACATTGGTGGTGGTCACGTTTTTGCCAAACAAACAGTTGCTGAGATACGATAAAAGAAAAACGTATTGAAGCACCGGCTTTTGATACACTACATCCGATCAGGGAGTGGTCCTAGAGGTCTGATTTTTTGGACTTGGTCACCCACTTTTTGATGCTAAACACAATGGTGAAGGTTTCATTCTAATATCTCTAACCGTTTGGCCTCTACAGAGTGCGACATCCAGTTAGCATAAAAGCAAGAGAGGTCCCCTGTGTTTTACAAGCAAGCTGTAACCTAGGGGCCGCTAAAAGTGGATAATGCATCCAACTGACAGGGAAATGGTGGTCTTGACTAAAAGTAATTCAGACAACTGCAAGCCTTTTATGTCTTTTATATATTACTTTAACCAACGCACCTGAAACTCTGAAAATTTAAATATGAACTTATGAAGCATGTGGGATTTATATTTTCTTGTTTTTCATTTTCAAAATATTCTATAAATAATTAAACTAAAATTCAAAAACAAATTTTAATAGAATAAACAAAAATCTTATTTTTATAAAACAATGCTTCAAAACATTTTTTTTTCCTTGGAAACGAACAGCATCAAATGAATTTGCTTGATACCTTAGAAAGTCTTTAATGTGATTTTTATTACGATTATTTGATAGCGTGTAAAACATAATTTAATCTCAAATAATTTTAAAAAATGTTTTTGTTTTTTAAAAAATTAACTAGTGCACTAATAATAAATATTTTAAACGTGTGTCATTATTTTATAAGCGTTTTATCATTTCAGGTTTTCCTCAAGTTTTGTTTAATTTAAAAATATCGAGTAATGACAACCTTCAAAAAATTGATTGATTTTAAATTTTAATTTAAACATAGAATATTTTGAAAATAAAAACAAAAAATATATATATTCCAGATGCTTCACAAGTTCATTTTTAAATTTACAGAATTTTGCGTGCAATCTTAAAAGATAAAAGAATTTATTCATTTGTGTGGATTTTCCTCGGCCTACACAAACCAATTTTGGGTGTTCACATTGCCATTCAAATAAAGTGTGCTTCGTCGCTCCAAGAGATGTCTCATGGCCATCCTCGCCAAAAAGATCAATGCAAAAGTGAGTCGTTTCTCCTTGTCTCCCGGAAGCAGTTCTTGTCTCTGACTGATCTTATATCGAAAAAAAAGAATTAAATTATTTAGTATTTCTCTGTGCCCCAGGGTAGATTCCAATCACGTCATCAATGATGCACTTTCGTCTTCTGCCAGGTTGCGCACTTAAACATCCGACACAAATTTTTTCATCATTTTTCTCACACCTTGTGGTGACGTCGATCCACGGCCTCACATTCCCATACCTCCCTGGGGGAATTGATTTGGCGTCAACAATTTCAAGGTAAGCCACAGTATGTGTATTTCAGAGGTGGGCCATTCTACCAAGTCCCCATTTTTCATATATTAAACCCGATAGGTGCGCCATTTCAGCAAGTCCGCCATTTTTAATATCTTAAACCCTTCTACGAAATCCACCATGTTGAATATAGTCCTCACACACTTATGACATCACAAGTTGAGAAAAAAAGTTCGCTTAAGGCATGCACCGTCATCTGATGTTTTACCATTTCTTATTATAGTTTTGACTTAAAACTACATTTAAACAGAAATTCCTTTTACACCTTCAAAAATTAAAAACAGATCCACAATTGACAGCAATATTTATAAATAAAAACAATTCAAAACAAGTATTTCAAATGAAACTCCCTTTTACCATTCAAATATCGAAACTATTTTAAACTGCAATTCCATTTTTCAAACAATTTTAGGTCTATTGTGCTCTAAGCCTAACCTCAATCTTTAACTTCTTGAAAATTAAATTTTAATAAAAAAAAGATTAAATTTAAAATCCTGTTTTAATCGTCTTTACTGATTCCATTACAGGAATAATGTTTTTGTGTGAATTAAAAAAAAAAAAGAATTAAATGATTTAAATTTGACATAAACCTATTAGTCCTAATATAATGTAAAAGTTTAGGTATACTGCGTAGTATTAAAAATGGCTTTATTTTTGAAGTTAATACTATTAGGCCTAAATTTAAATTTAAATGTAATGCAATTTGAAATTCATTTTAAATTCAATTCAAAATTAACATCTTCAAAGATAAAAAAATATAGTTATATTTCACTCAATAAAATCAAAGGAATGAGAAACTAGCTGTAACTATTATAAAAGAACTATAATAATAAATATCGAATATATAAATTACCTAAATAAAAAATTCTATTTTATTTTTATTTGTTTTAATTTTACTTAAATTACTTCAGCCTAAATCAATAGGTTCATCGTTCCATTTCAAACAAATATCAAGACAATATTCTCATGTGCCAATTAATACATGAGAATATTTTCTTGATATTTGTTTGAAATGGAATTTTTTGAGCTTTTTCAAAATTTAGTTTTTCAGAAACGTAAGTACTTATCCCAGTTTTATACTGCAAACAACTGCCGTGAAATAAGCCTATCACTCGAAAATATGGTTAAAATAAATAAATAAAAAGATAATAAATCATTGAAACCTTTCAAAAATCTCCCGTTAATTTTGATGCGCGATTTGGTCCAATCCGTGGATGAAAGTTCTTTTGAATTTTTATGTTTTTTTATGCATTTTCACTTGCCCTCCCAGGCTCACTGGTTTAATAGGATATGAAGTGATTATACAAGGAGAATTTAATTTATTGAGCGCATTTAAGAATTAACGCAATGTAGTATTCATAGCGAACAATCCCAGTTATTTATCTGAATTATTATTTTTATATTGCTTTGTTTTGGACCGTGGACTGCAGTCAAGCGTTAAGCCCGTTTTACATTTACCATTTCACTCGCCATAAATGCTAGCCATAACGCAGGCAATGTCAGGGTAGATTGCGAGTGATTAGTGTACCCCATTACACTTACAATAACGTCTTCCATCACACGGAACATTTACACTTCTCAATTGTCATCATGCCTATGTTTTATTTACGAAAAAAAATAGCATTGATTTATATAAAAACCATTTAGTCAATGCATCGGATAGGTGAAAGAATGTTTTTAATTAATTAAAATAAGAAATATTCATGTTTTTTTTAATCGTTTTGTGTTTCTTTGTTTTCAGTTTAGATAAATCAGTTTCGATAAATAATTCAGTCTCGTTAAATCTCGATCAACGACGATATCTTTTCGAGATCTCGGTCGCTGTCGATTCAAATTTTCAAGCCGAAATTATGAAATGATTTTGATTGATAATGTAACATTTTATGAAAGCATCCACGAAAACATAAGGAAAAGATGCCCTGCGATCGAGAAAATCATTTTTGTAATCGGCAATTTCGAATAAATAGATACACATCGATTGGACTTCCAAGTTCTACAATTCGTCACCAGGAGCGTTGGTGTGACATCTCGCCATCTCGAATGGCGCCATTTCTTCAAAGATAGCCCCTGCGCTATCTATCACCATTTCCGTGACATGTGTGATAGTGAGGTTATGGCGAGTGAAATGGTAAATGTAAAGCGGCCATTAGACACGGCCACCATTATTGGTGAGGGCTTAAACGCGAATGAATAGGGTGGCTGTGCACAATTATTATAAGACCGATGATTAGTTCGTTCAATAAGGATCACTGATACAAATGGGTATGATTAAGTGCCATTTTAATTGGCACGGAAAGAAATACAATCATAAAGTAGTTTCTATGATGGGAAGACTATGGTACGGGGGGGGGGGGGCAAAACGCTGCGTAGTAGTCAACGCGATATTTGCTATCTGAGCATGACGTCACATGATTGAAACTTGGAAATTCTCTTCTATTGAAATAATGAATAGAACTGTGTTTCATTTTTTTAAAAAAAAAGGTTTTTGAAAATTAGCGAAAGAAGATTGGAAATATTAAATTGAGAAGCAATCTGACACTAAAAAAAAAAAAAAGTAATAAATAAATAAATAAATAAATAAATAAATAAATAAATAAATAAATCGAAAAATGATCTTTTCAAAGATACTACTGAGACATAAATTATAAATTTCACTATTATTGCATCAAATATTACAAAATAAAATTAGTTTTTAACTATATTGACTTCTTTTGCAAGAAAGACCAATGAAAAGTAAACCATTGAAGTGCTAGTAAAGAAATTGGAGAGAAAAAATTGATAAAATTCTTTTTTTTTTTTCTTTTTTTTTCTTATTTTGCAATATTTAAAAATTTCTTATGTAGTAAAAATGACGTTATTGAACTTGTAATGCTTTATTTTATTATTTCTTCTCCGATATTTGAATTAAAAAATGTGTCAATCTTACAAAAAAAAAAATTATCTGTGAACCTGGGTGCATGGATATGTTAATCAGTTTCATTGAGTTGCATTTAGTTAATTGCACGAGGAATCCCTGTAATTTCATTAGAAGAGACTTAAGCTGTAATTTAAATTCTTTAAAGGATTACCATAGCCTAGAAAAGCTTAGAACGTTCTAATAGTGATAATGTGTTCTGAATTCGATACGATATTTTGGTTAGATAGCCGCAATAAATTACGTGTAACGTTATCTACAGTTGGGCGTAGGTTAGGGGGAATGGTGCTTTTGGGTAACCGACGGAATGCTGCTTCAATCGGCGGAATGACTTGTAGTAATTGAGGGGTGGTTGGCAGATTAAATTTAAGTCCTTTGTTTAATAAGTGCTCTTGGAAGAATGAAAGTTTGTATTTACTAACATTAACGATCCTGTTATTTTTTTGTGGAATTGGAGGCAATTTCTGTAAACTTAATCGAGTTAGTTTGCTTATGTGAGTACTGAATATTCTTTGAAAATGAACGAAGTAAGCTTGGGCTGCTCGTTGCAAGATATCAATGAATTCTTCTTGAGGTAATTGGATTGATAGCGATTTTATACTATTGGTTAAAGTTCTAATTTTCTTATGCAAAGTCAAGAGTCTATGAGAAAATATTATTTTTCTGAGCTGGCTGAATACACGCTGAATTTGTGGAGAACGTTCACGTTCGGATATTGAAAGCCAAGCTGGGCGGCACTAGGCTCCATTTTTTACAGGCGTTGTTGAACAGTAGAGCGGTCTTGAGAGCTGCTAACTTCTTATGCTGGGCGAACATGCAGCAATATGCGGCAATATTGCTGGACAATATTGCTCATTTTTATTGCTTATTGATATTGCCAGTTTATATCAAGCACGAACACATAGTTTTTCCCAAACGAGTATTGCCCTGAATAATGATGGTTACGGCGCTTCGTGTTTCACTAGGGAGCCCTAGTCATTACACACTCAGTGAGAACGCCTTATAAACACACCACACGAGCAGAGCGTAGGTGCACTGGGGATAAAATTCCCAGCAATTGTACGACATCGGTTTTATTTACACAACTTATTTGCGAATAAAATGGGAGCTATCCAGTGTAAGCGTACTTGCGGTTAAGCCTAAACGTGTTACGAACGTACAGAATCGATCTACTATTAAACGCCTTACCGCGGTAGAAATCAATTAAGATTCTTTCATTATCAATTGACAAAATGTTGTTGTTTGGATTATCTTTTTTGGGCCGACCCATTTTGCTGATTTTAAGCCTTCTTTCTCAAAAAAAATGGTCGGAGTGAGTTAGTTTCCGATTTTCAAAGTCCCGCCTTCCTTCTACGTCACCATTGTCACGTGATTTCATCCGTTCGTGTGATTCGCTGGCGCACCAGGAATATTGTCCGACAACTAAAATTGTTGCTTTTTCTCCGACAATACCAATATTCTTGAAATGGGCAATATTGTTCATTTTTATTGCTGGAAACGGTTGTCAGCAATAAAAATGAGCAATATTGTCCAGCAATATTGCCGCTTGTTGCTACGTGTTCGCCCAGCATTATGGCTGCGAAAGAATTGGTTTACTTGGTACCGCTGCCAGCCAATTGTTATATTGTAGAGCATGACGAGAATCAGAATGATGGGGATTTTAGTTACTAGATTCTTAAATTTTAACGTGTGCATTTGTAAATAAAAAGAAGACGCCGACACAGAATTTAGTTTCAAAAAATTTTTTACACATTAAAAAGGTACAAAGGACCGGTTTCGCCCTTACAACAGAGCTTTCTCAACTAACTAAAATTGAATGTACATGCTCTTAAATTCAATTTGGCTTGGAAAAATTAACATAAAAATAGCTGTGAACCAATGGGGACAGCTGAACCAATGGTAGCCTCCACGTTAAGCGCTTCTGACGTCATCGGATATGAGACGAGGAAGGACCGAAGGTGTGACTGCTGGAACATCGGATGTGACGTGGGTGGACCTGATGAAGAGAAATATATATATATATATATATATATATATTTAATAATGGGAAAAAAGTGGCTTATTAATTCCATATTCAGCTATAGCATGAATAGAAATGGTAGTATTATAGCAATTTGGGGAAGTAAGAATTAGGATTGATTCTTTACATTTCCTAATGAAATGATTGGGCTCCTTGCTTAGTATAGATGGATTAGAGAAATTGATTGATTGAGCAAGTTGGTACGTATGGACTGCTGTGGCATAATTGAAATCCTTATTATTAACGTAAATATGCTGGGTTATTCGGTCCTGGAGCCGTTGCATCGTCTCTCCTATGTAAAAACAGGTATTATTGAGACATTGAATTGCATAAACGCCATTCGGGTTACGTTTGGTATCAGATTGGTGGGTTGTAGGTTACGATCTAAAGTATTGTCACATTTTGAAGTTAAAGAAATCTTGAAGGGTCGAAGGATATTTCTAAGTGAGTAGAATAACTGTGGATGAAAGGAAATGGATACAAAATTAGTTGGTTTTGGGTTATTATTTGGATTACCTACCTACTGTTTGCGAATGGCGCTACAAAGATGCTTATTTATAAAAGAATCCGGGTAATCATTATTTCGGAGAATGAGGCGTATGTTTTCAATTTCATTGTTGAAATTCTCCAGGGTATTACGTAAGTTAAATGCTCTATTCACGGCCGTGTAAACAATGTTAATTTAAATAATATTGGGCAATAAGACGAGCAATTAAGTGTTATATCTTGATAAGTATTTTTTCGGAAAACTGAAGTTTGAATAGAATCATTGAAACGCGTAATGGAAAGATCTAGATAGGAAATCAAACGATCGTTTTCTTTCTCAATTGTAAACTTAATATCATGATGGATATCGTTGATGATGTCCATTATTCCTTCCTGGATAGAGGAATCCAAATAGAAAAGCATATCATCGACATACCTACAGTAAAGTGGGATAGAAATTCCCAATTCACTGTAGATATGGAGAGCGGAATCTTCAATGTAAATCATGACAATTTCTGCAAGTAAAGCGGAAGATAACAAACCCATAAATAATCCGCTATTCTGACTATAGAATTTACCTGCAAACGAAAAAAATTGTAAACTAAACAAAGCTTTAATAATGGGTAGGGTATCAAGGAAAATTTCTTTGTGCATAAAATTATTATGATATTTAGAAATAATATAATCAATGGATATAGTGACTAATTCATAAGAAATGGACGGGAATAAGGATTGAACGTCGAGTGAAAAGAAAGAAAAGGTTGGTTGCAATTGTAAGCAACGTAATTTCTCAATTAATGCTGTACTATTGGGAATAGAATGGGTTGATGTTACATTAAAAGCAGATAAATTTGAATAAATAATATGAGAAAGTTCTTTCAAAACGGTGTTATCACAATTCACTATTGGACGGGCTTGGAAATGCTGATTATCAATTTTTTCTTTATTAGTCTTGGGAAGTAGCCGGAGCCTCGGGATGTCGAATGAACAGTCCTTCAATCTATCCACTGTCTTTTGCTTCAAGGGTCCGTCTGATTGAAATTGCCGTAGAATTTTTCTATTATAATTTACAATACATTTATCATTTTTGGAAAAGAAATTAATGCTAGGATTAGATTCCAGGAACTTACGAGCCATGTCGAGGTTCTGGTGATCATTCGTAATGACTAGACTCCCACCTTTGTCCGCCATTAAGGTCTTTAAATCGTCTCTCCTTTTAATTCTTTCAAAGCTTGGACTTCCAATGGGTGAATCAACTGCTGGTTAGATAGCCGCAATAAATTACGTGTAACGTTACCTATAGTTGGGTATAGGTTAGGGGGAATGGTGCTTTTGGGTAACCTACGGAGTGCTGTTTCAATCGGCGGAATGACTTGTAGTAATTGAGGGGTGGTTGGCAGATTAAATTTCAGTCCTTTGTTTAATAATTGCTCTTGGAAGATGAAAGTTTGAATTTCATCAATTTTTTCTCTCCAATTTCTTTACTAGCACTTCAATGGTTTACTTTTCATTGGTCTTTATTGTAAAAGAAGTCAATGTAGTTAAAAACTAATTTTATTTTGTAATATTTGATGCAATAACAGTGAAATTTATAATTTATGTCTCAGTAGAATCTTTAAAAAGATCATTTTTCGATTTATTTATTTATTTATTACTTATGTTTTTAGAGTGTCAGATTGCTTCTCAATTTAATATTTCCAATCTTATCTCGCTAATTTTCAAAAACCTTTTGTTTTTTTAAAATAAAACACTAGTTCTATTCATTATTTCAATAAAAGAGAATTTCCAAGTTTCAATCATGTGACGTCATGTTCAGATAGCAAATATCGTGTTGCCTACTATGCAGCGATTTGGACCCCCCCCCCCCCGTACCATAGTCTTCCCATCATAGAAACTACTTTAAGATTGTATTTCTTTCCATGCCAATTAAAATAGCCTTTAATCATACCCATTTGTATCAGTGATCCTTATTGTGATATATATTAATTGTGCACAGCCACCCTATTCATTCACGTTTAAGCCCTCACCAACAATGGTGGCCGTGTTTAATGCTTTGACTGCAGTCCACGGTCCAAAACAAAGCAATATGAAAATAACAATTCAGATAAATAACTAGGATTGTTCGCTATGAATACTATATCGCGTTAATTCTTAAATGCGCTTAATTAATTTAATTCTCTTGTAGAATCATTTCATCCTAAAAACTGGTGAGCCTGGGAGGGCAAGTAAAAAAGCATAAAAAACATAAAAATTCACAAGAAATTTCATCCGCGGATTGAACCAAACCGCGCATCAAAATCAACGAGAGATTTTTGAAAGATTTGAATGATTTATTATCTTTTTATCTATTTATTTTAACCATATTTTCGAGTGATAGGCTTATTTCACGGCAGTTGTTTTCAGTATAAAGCGGGGATAATTACTTATGTTACTGAAAAAGCTGGAAAAATTCTTTTAAATATTTGTAAAAGGTCGGATTGAAAAACGTGTTATTAATTGACACATTAGAATATTTTCTTGATATTTGTTTCAAATGGAAAAGATGAACCTATTAATTAAGCTGAAATAATTTAAGTAAAATTAAAACAAATAAAAATAAAATAGAATTTTTTATTTAGGTAATTTATATATTCGACATTTATTATTATAGTTCTTTTATAATAGTTACAGCTAGTTTCTCATTCCTTTGATTTTATGGAGTGAAATATAACTTTATTTATTTTTTATCTTTGAAGATGTTAATTTTGAATTGAATTTTAAGTGAATTTCAAATTGCAGTACATTTAAATTTAAATTTAGGCCTAGTAGTATTAACTTCAAATATAAAGCCATTTTTAATAATACGCAGTATAACTTTTATCTTATATTAGGCCCATTAGCTTTTTGTGAATTTTAAATCATTTAATTCTTTTTTTTTTAATTCACACAAAAACGTTATTCCTGTAATGGAATCAGTAAAGATGATTGAAACAGGATTTTAAATTTAATCTATTTTATGTTAAAATTTAATATTCAAGAAGTTAAGATTGAGGTTAGGCTTAGAACACAATAGGTCTAAAATTGTTTGAAAAATGGAATTGTAGTTTAAAATAGTTTCGATATTTGAATGATAAAAGGGAGATTTTCATTTGAAATACTTGTTGTTTTGAATTGTTTTTATTTTTTTTATTTATATATATTGCTGTCAATTGTGGATCTGTTTTTAATTTTTGAAGGTGTAAAAGAAATTTCTCTTTAAATGTAGTTTTAAATCAAAACCATAATAAGCAATGGTAAAACATCAGATGACGGTGCATGCCTTAAGCGAAGTTTTTTTCTCAACTTGTGATGTCACAAGTGTGTGAGGACTATATTCAACATGGTGGATTTTGTAGAAGAGTTTAAGATATGAAAAATGGCGGACTTGCTGAAATGGCGCACCTATCGGGTTTAATATATGAAAAATGGGGGATTTGGTAGAATGGCCCACCTCTGAAATCCACATACTGTGGCTTACCTTGAAATTGTTGACGCCACATCAATTCCCCCAGGGAAGTATGGGAATGTGAGGCCGTGGATCGACGTCACCACAAGGTGTGAGAAAAATGATGAAAAAATTTGTTCCGGATGTTTAAGTGCGCAACCTGGCAGAAGACGAAAGTGCATCATTGATGACGTGATTGAAATCGTGATTGAAGACGTTGCTACATAAATCGTTCAGCAGTTGTTGGAGAATGCTGTAGGTTCAGGTAGAGCCAGAGTCGCATCACGACAATTAGATCTACCCTGGGGCACAGAGAGATACTAAATAATTTAATTCATTTTTTTCCGTATAAGATCAGTCAGAGACAAGAACTGCTTCCGGGAGACAAGGAGAAACGACTCACTTTTGCATTGACCTTTTTGGCGAGGATGGAAGTTAACATGTCGTGGCCATGAGACATCCCATGGAGCGACGAAGCACACTTTTATTTGAATGTGAACACCCAAAATTGGTTTGTGTAGGCCGAGGAAAATCCACACAAATGAATAAATTCTTTTATCTTTTAAGATTGCATCTAAGATTCTGTAAATTTAAAAATGAACTTGTGAAGCATCTGGAATATATATTTTTTGTTTTTATTTTCAAAATATTCTATATTTAAATTAAAATTTAAAATCAATCAATTTGTTGAAGGTTTTCATTACTGGATATTTTTAAATGAAACAAAACTTGAGGAAAACCTGAAATGATAAAACGTTTGTAAAATAATGACACACATGTAAAATATTTAGTATTAGTGCACTAGTTAATTTTTGAAAAAACAAAAACTTTTTAAAAATTCTTTGAGATTAAATTATGTTTTACATGCCACCAAAAAAAAGTTTTGAAGCATTGTTTTATAAAAATTAAGATTTTTGTTTATTCTATTAAAATTTGTTTTTGAATTTCAGTTAAATTATTTATAGAATATTTTGAAAATTAAAAACAAGAAAATATAAATCCCACATGCTTTATAAGTTCATATTTAAATAAAAGACATAAAAGGCTTGTAGTTGTCTGAATTGCTTGAGTCAAGACCACCAATTCCCTGTCAGTTGGATGCATTATCCACTTTTAGCGGCCCCTAGGTTACAGCTTGCTTGTAAAACACAGGGGACCTCTCTTGCTTTTATGCTAACTGGATGTCACACACTGTAGAGACCAAACGGTTAGAGATATTAGAATGAAACCTTCACCATTGTGTTCAGCATCAAAAAGTGGGTGACCAGGTCCAAAAAATCAGACCTCTAGAATCACTCCCTGATCGGATGTAGGGGTATCAAAAGCCGGTGCTACAATACGTTTTTCTTTTATCATATCTCGGCAACTGTTTGTTTGGCAAAAACGTGGCCACCACCAATGTGTTGAGAAGGGTCGATATTGGAAGGATATCTATCGTTGATTTCCTCTTTATCGGAAGCGACCATTTTTGACCCCCAACTTCCGGTTTGCTCTAAGCGTCCATTAGGTTCATTGTAAACGCTGGTTAGGTTCACTCTACTTTAGTTGATAAAATTGTGCATATTATGGGGCTACTTTGCTTTTGACACTGTTTAACAGCATTAATTATCTTGCTATTTTTGTTTGAATAGTTAGAAAATTTGGTAAAGATTCCTTCACTCATAACCGTAGTGTAGGTGTAAATCAGTGATTCTCAACATTTTTCAGGCCACCGCTCCCTTTTTGTCCCAAAGGGCAGTCCAAAAAACTAAGCAATGCTAAGTTTTCTTTTGGACACCCTTGTAATAATCTTGTGGATCCCCTCCCTCATATTACGTTACAATATCACCCACTCGCCTCTAATTTACAAGAAAAACTAAAGTATTTTGAACAGTTTACATAATATTCAAGTATATATTCGTTTGGATTTTTAAAGTTTCAGATAATAGCGGGTGTTATCTTAGTAGGAATCATTGAATTTCTTAGTAGATATTTTTGATTTCCAAGAAATACCTATTAAGTGAAATATAAATGTGATCTCACCCCTTTCTCTCTCTCACATGCCTACGTAGTTTATGAACAGATACAAAGAATTCTCAACACCTCGTTCTTGATGCATTACCTTTTTAATCCTTCTGCCATTTAGTGAAATTTGCTTTAAAGCGGTTTTTTTTTTTTTTTTGGCTAAAACTTATTCATTTTTTTGCAGGATTAAAAAAATATTTATAATTTAATTTAGAAAAAATACTAATGTTTTAATCAACAACAAAAGTTTTCTTTTAATGTAGTATAAAATTTAAAAAGAAATTTAAACATAGAATAAAAAATAATTTGTGAAAAAAAAAAATCATAGAAAAACTTATACGTCCATCTTTTCTGGCACTTTTCATATTTTTTTTTACAGTTTTTTAATAAACTATAAAAAGAAATACTTTGTAGAAAATAGCAATTTGATTGGTAATTTTTAATTATACATCACTAAAGAGGATTGGTACTTGTTTTTGCAAAGCCAAACACTGAGTTAAGAAAAAGCATTAATTCATCTTTTGTACAATGTAATTGATGGTACGTATGTAATCTTTTTCCACCCCAAGTATTTTCAAGTCTCAAGAAGCGAACTAACCATTAAATTTATATCTGGATAACATATATTTTAAAATTTCCTCTACATTAGCGTAAAAAACATTTTTTTTCCCACCAAAATGTAAACACTTTTGTAAAATATTTGTTCAAAATTTTAATTAAGTTGGAAATTAATTTTTTTTTTAATTTTGTCTTTCTCTTTTCAGCTAATTGATTCGATTCAACTAAGATACCAAGATGTCTGTCTTTGAGATGGTTAAGTTTGCTGTGGAAACTCTGAACTCTGGTGAGGGTGGCACAGTGAAGCAGATCTTCGAGTTTGTGCGCATGAACAACTCTATACCGATGACTGACCAGCAGCTGAAGTGTTCCATCAAGCAGGCTTTGGACGATGGATCTTGCACGGGATGCTTCGGGAGAGATACTGCCACCAAGCGCTACTATGTGTCCTGTCCTCCCAACTGCTGCCCACCTCCATGTTAACCTTATCCCACTTGTTAGGTCTTTTGCAATGTATCCAGTCTTAGTCATTTCCATCGGTATCTGTTATTTAAATTTCATCTTACACAAATCTTTATGATTTTTTAGGATTAACAAGAAATTTCTTATGGAGAATTGACAAAATAATATGAATATGAATGGATCAAAATTATTTGTGCGTTAAATTTAACTATTGTGAAATAGAACCCCAACTTTAATTAATAATCAGAACAGTACAGTAAATTTTATCAAACACAATAGTTTAGGGCTATATTAATTGGAATAACTGAACATTGTCTTAATTCTGCAATTTTGTCATTATGATCTCAATTGTAATTAGGAAAATAAAGGATTTTTAAATTAAATATTTTGTTCATAAATAAATGATAAAAATACTTGTAAAATATTACTTTCTTCTGTTAAACATTTAAACAAAAATTGCCCAACTTAAACCCATTGCACATGGATCCGAAAATCGGACGGTCGGATCCACGAATCGGATGTATTCTCTTTCATACGGCCCCGAAACACTCATTGACGTCTATATGATATGTAACATTAAAATCGTTCGTATAGGCGACGTTCCGTGGCCGTATGAAGGAGAATACGTCCGATTCGTGGATCCGACCGTTCGATTTTCGGATCCACGTGAAACGCCCTTAAAACCTTCCTGGAGTTATTTACAAATTCTCAATTGTAACAAAATTTATTATTTTCATGCTAAAAGTAAGTTTTTGAAATATCTAATTATTATCTTTCTTTAAAAATCTTTTTCATTTTTTTAATCGTATTTTTAAATTGGTGTTATTTGTTAAATAAAAACAAAATTTTTCATTTCAATGAATATTCTTTAAACCCACAATTTCTGATAAGGAGCAAAATGTAATGCATTACGAAAAGCAATAAATATCACAACAGGACATTCAAGTCCTGGAGTGTGGGAGAGGCCTAGGCTCCCAGCGATTCTCGACCAACAAAAATTATTACTATCCATTTTAGATGCCATTACTTTATGAAAAACTGTCACCATCAGGGCACTAATTTCTCGACCAGAACACAAAAAAATATTAGTGAAGATCACCTCTTAATCCTTACATACTGCAGACAAAGTTACAAGAAGATCCATCGAAGGGTTCGAAAGTTAAAGGTGGATACTTTTGAGTCTTCATTCCTAATCTAATAGAACATTGAGTTTTCATTCGTAAGAAGAAATGACTGATTTAAAAAATTTTCTCATCGTGTTTCACGTTAGCAAATTACACCTTTTAAATACTTGTATTCCCAAGGTTTGATATTTCTCCTAAGTTTGCAGCGAATGCTATTTATTTATTTCAATTTTTTTTTCTTTCTTAGTCATTCTTTGTTAGTCCCAGAACTTTTTAAGTCAATCATTTGGCAACTGGCTAAAAGAACAGTTAATGTTAATTAAATAGAATTACTGAAAACAACAGCTTAGTATTAAATACTCGTCAATTAAAAAAGAAATCAAGATTAAGCTCAAGTCTTTGGCAGAATAATGAAATTTCATTAAATTTTTAGAATTTTCGCATTTCGAATGAGTCAAACTTAATAAAATAAATTACTTAAGATCTGAAAATTTAATGATTTCACTTCTGAACTATCATTACCGAGATTGTTTTTCTGGAATTATTTCTGGAATTTAACATTGTTTAGAATAAAAGTGAGATTCCAGATCGGCAGCAAAGAATTGATTGGTTTTCAATTAAGACAGTGTATCTCAACCTTATCGTTTTGGTCAACCACCAAATAGCAACTCTGCAGACAATACAGTTTTAATACATTTTTGATACGTTGTTAAACTATTGCTTTATGCATCAGGTTGACAGATTGTTTCCTTGATGACTACTGTTTTTATGAACAGGTGTTCTCCGAATTACTTCATTCCCATCAGGTGGTCGTAAATCATATACAAAGCATCAAATATACAATATATATGACATATGTATCTTTACACACATGGAAAATGCTAAAATAATTCAGATACCTGTAATGCAATAAAGCATTTATTTATATAGCCAGTTTCAAAAAAACATCGGGAGTGACGTCAGGAGTAGGAATATATCTTCTGTGGTGGCGAGATGGTCTAAGCATCCGTGTTTCATGCTAAGGTTCACTGGATCGATTCTGCTATCTTTTTTGTTTGTTTGTTTTTTTTGTTTTGTTTTTTGACTTTTTTTTTCTCTACGACATAGTCAAAAAACGTCAAAGTATGACTTGGAGTCGTATGAACTTGTCGGTAGAGAATGATGGCGAACACACAGACGCAATGAACACTTAATGTGTAAATATTTTCTGAAAGTATGACGACCAATTAAGGGGTACGAGAACTACCCGACACTATATATTCCAGGAGACACGTACGACTTAGTGGAGGAAGCCATGATGTCAAGTAGTTTGACAACTTAATAACCAATAGCATGATTGATTTTTACAAGTTTCAAAATTTCCACAAAAATTAATTTTTAAACACTTTAAGTTTATACTCTTATGTAATAAAGTAATTTCATACCATACAAAATGTTTTGCTTGTATATTTACAGAAAGGTGGAACTATGTTTCGAGCTAACGGATGTTGTGTAACTTGGTTCAATGACGTCACTCCTTATCTTTACCTGAAACTGACTATATATATATATTAATCCTCCGGTCGCAGTGCTTGGCTTCTCAGCCACTCACATTCACTACATAACACATCAACTTAAGTTATATAATTCGCTCATTTCGTTTGTCTGTCTGTCCGTCTGTCTGTAACTCGATATAATTAAGCTATTAAGATAGATCCAAGGTTCTCAATGAAACCATTGAATTAAGGGTACTCAAATTGAATGAAATATTAGTTAATTTTGTCATTCCATGTTGTTTCCATGAAATTTTAACTAAAATTCTAGCAAAACATACGTTCAAACCAAATAATTTTGTTACTATTGAAACGTTTTTTTTTTTTAATTTGGCATACTAACTCAGTTTTTTACGCTGATTTTGAAACTCAAAACCATTTTTGCCGTAGAAGCTTCGTTAACAAGTTAGCGCAGTATTTAGATTATACAAAGGTGAGTTTTAAATACCTTTCGGCGTTATGAGTCAAAAATAATAATTATTCTTTAGATAAATTAAACTTTAGATATGGTTGGTATTTTGTTTTTTTGTTTGGGTGAAAAATGATCCTTTAGATTAAATTCTCAGCACCTATATTACAGGTGCACAGGTAAGAAATACACCTAAATAGATCTGATAGACATTAAAAAAAATAATTTTTTTTCAAATCAAATCATCAATTGAATCAAATATATAAATATATATATATATATATATATATACATATAAATTGCGTAAGTTCGTCTGTCTGTCTGTCTGTAACTCGATATAATTAAGCTATTAAGATAGATCCAACGGTTCTCAATGGTATCATTGAATCAAAAGTACTCAAATTGGATGAAAATATTAGTTCATTGTGTCATTCCATGTTGTTTCCATGAAATTTTATTCTTGGGAACTGACCTCGACAACTGAAATTCTAACAAAGCATACGTTCAAAACCAAATAATTTTGTTACCACAGCATACATTTTAATGAAATTTGGCATACTTACTCAGTTGTTTACGCTGATTTCGAAACTCAAAACCATTTTTGCCGTAGAAGCTTCGTTCACAAGTTAGCACAGTATTTAGATTACATTTACTTTACATATCGAGGGCTGTATGACATAAAGGTCTAAGTGACAAAATCTCCATTCCGAGTTATTAATATGTTTCTATTGCCTTGCCAGTTCTATCAGTTAGGCTTTTTATGGAAGCAGAATTCTACCAGTTGCAATGAAATTGTAAGTTACGTCTCTTTTTCATATAAAAGGATTTGACTTAAGACATGTAACTCAATTTTTACAAAAATGTCACTTAGGCCTTTATGTCATAGAGCCCTCGATTTGATAGTTCATAATAAAATGATTTTTCAGATTATTTATGCCTGTCGTCCGACAGGCTTTGCTGCTAGTATATATATATATATATATATATATATATATATATATATATATATAT
>JAFIDM010008307.1:121347-140967 GCA_023159025.1 Thereuonema tuberculata | reverse complement strand
GTTGTGTATTCTGTATAAAAAAAAAGGAGTTTTTTAAAAAAACGTCCGACGAAGCATATTTGAAAAAAAATATGCGAAATATCACGATTAAAAGATTTTATGAAAGTTATAGTGCAGTTATGGAGAAATTTCTATAAAAACTTTATTTATTTTCCAAATTAATATCGAGATCGGAGAATAAACGACTTCCCAGCCTAAATGTCACATCTATACAATAGATATATAAAAACATGCGCTTATTCGAATGCTACATTGTGTCAAAATTTCAAAGCAATCGGTGAAGAACTTTCGGAGATTTAAGATTTTGAACAAACCAATATTTACATTTTTATTTATTAAAATTAATTAATATATTTATTATATTTAATTAATTGCAGTTATTAGATGGAATTCTCCTTTCAAAATATAGTCCAAGATCCGTAAGCATACAATCGAAAGTTTGAGATCGCTGCGTCTAATATTTACTCCTAATATCAATGTATAGCTCTTCAAGCACCTCACGTTATTGCTTGGACAACTGGTATGTATAGAGATATTATATATAAAATATCCATCCATCCATCCGTAGTATTCTTTCCGGAGACAGCTCCATATCCTATGGAATTCACGTGGAACTCGCAGAAACACCTGGGGAAAGATGATGTGGTGGTCTCCCGTTCCCTTCCTCAGTAAGCCATTAAAGAATGACGTCAGACTGAAGAGAAAGAGACGAAGAGACTGACAAAGCACATGAAAGGAAATGGAAGTAGCCAAGCCATAACGATGCTGAATCGAACCTGGGTTCCGACACAGTGTCCGCACGGCAGACCGCAGCCCAGAACGCTCGGCCACGCCGGCACAACAGATAAAATTTATAGTTGATAAAAATAATTATAAATAAAGTAGTACAATCCAGAGCTGCAATGAAAAATGGAAGAAAACAGGAAAACATAATTTGGTTTTTTGTTAAAGAGATAATGAAAATTCACTCAACTACTCAATACCTCAAAGCTAACTTACCTTGAATTATAAATATAAGAAATCAGTGCATTTCTAAGGTGTTTTATAATGAATGTGAAAGAAATAAAAAAAAAGCCTCTTCAGAAATGAAGAAAAACAAAGATGAACATCTTATGATAAATATTCTATCATTTCATTGTAAATCGCCTTAGATTCCGGTTTTCATACTGTTTTTTCTATTTTGCTTTAACAGGAGCATGTTCTCAGGTTTAGAATTGGTGTTAATTTTATAAATTTCTAAGTATGTATCACAATTTTAAGATTTCGTTATTTATTTAATTACGAGTGTACCTTTCATCTATAAGCATACAATAAAGTAAAATAACATAAATTATATGTTGCAATAAAGGCCCAGTTTTGAAAAAGTCTTTAAGATACGTCTTTAAAAAAAGTTCAAGAAGAGTTTTACTTTCAAAATTCACGTGATAATCAAAAGCGAAAAAATTTGTCGAATATTTTGAAAACAAAATATTTTCTTATCTGCTTCATTGACTTAAAAGTATCTGTAAGTTGACATCCGCAATAGCACACACACAATTAAGGTAGTACTGTACATGGGTCTATTCTTTCCAAAAAAAATTAAAAAGAGAAAATATTATATTTCATTATTTCTACACAAATAATTTTATTAAAGATAACGAAATTAAACTTAAAACGATTCGTTTAGTATTTAGCAAAACGAAAATAAACAGGAAACAATGTTTTTCCTGGAAAATAAGCTTGACAAATCTTTTTTTATTTCGTTCTAGTAAGCTACATCATATAAGTATTGTATTAACAAATTCAAAAAAGATAAAACTTAAACAAACATAAATAGAGAAAATAATAGAGAAAACAATCACATCTGGATAGTAAATATGCCTTCGCACACTAAGCCATCATCAACGGGAATCCTGAACAGCTGTTTCAACGTTATTAGGAATCATCACTAGAAATTAACCTTGATCGCTCATTTGCTAGAAAAGTAAGGTAAAAGCATTCTCGATCCCAGGAATGGTCCGCCGAGATAAAAGAAAAGAAACCAATCAAATAAAAAATAATCCTGTGAAATCTACTGTATTTGTAATGAAATGCGTGGATCTGGGTGGCTTCAATTAAATGTTCATTAATAAGTTCTATTTTAAATTATTACAGAGTTTATGTTGCTGCTTAGCGTAGCGGAATTTACACAGAGTCTCGGCTTGATACTTAAAGTTCTGTCTTTTACACAAAGTATTATGAAAGTCAAATTTATCTCATAAAATTTATCCTGCTTCCAAGCTTCTTTTATTTTATCTAAAAACTCATCAGAAATATTTACTGTAGAACGTAAAGCGAGTAATTCCGTGCTTTTCTTCGTTCCTGGTGGACGTGATAAACAATCTGCTACTTTATTAGCATCACCTGGGATATGAGTGATTATGAACCTAAACTGTTATAGAAAAGAAATCCAAGACGCCTGACGTCGTGAAGTCATCTTTTGCTCAAATATGTGCTTGAGAGCTGCATTATCAGTCAGAACTTGAAACTCCACTCCCTGAACATAATGTTGCGACAACTTCACAGCTCGAAGAAGAGCAAAGAGTTCTTTCTCATAACTATTATACTTCAATTCAGATTTTTTAAGCTTGTGCGAATAGTAAGCACATGGTAACCAATTACCTTGATCGTCTGGTTGAGATAAAACACCCCCTATAGCTAAGTCATTTCCATCAGTAACAATCCTGAATGGTCTAGTTTGATCGACGATACGCAATACCGGAGCAGTTGTTAAACTAAGCTTCAGCTCATCAAATGCTTGCTGGCTTACCTCTGTCGGACGGCAACCTTGGAGGTAATTCGTCTGGAAACACTTCCTTGAATCATTCAAATCCGGCTTCATATACACCGAGAACAGCTGATCTGCCTTCGATTTGCGAGCTTCTCGCGCAAATTGCAATGTAGAAAGAAACAGATTTTAATTCTGATGAATTACACATTTCTAACGGTATTCTTTTCCCTTTTTGTTGCAACCACACTTTTTTATTCTGGCAATCTATCTCTGGCTTACTTTGAATAAACCAATCCATCCCTAAAATTAAATCATTAGATCAGTTACTTCTAAGTTTAACCTAGTCGTGTAGGCTTCACTATGTGCCACTATGTTATCCACTGCAATGCACTGACGCCATAAATGAATCATTAGATAATTCCACTCTACAGTCACTAACTGTTGATTTATCAGTGGTTTTTAAGCCTAATCGCTGCACTAAATGTCTTGAAGCGAAACAGTTTGAAGCACCACCGTCAAACAATGTCTCAACAGGTTCACCTTTAATTTGAAAAATCCCGTTTAAGAGAACTGTATTTGAATTTTTCATACCAGTGTGCTCTGTTTTATTTTTCTTGGCCTTACAAAATTTTGCGACATGACCTCGGATATGACATTTGTAACATTTACGTTTCTCTATGAAATTCGACTTAGAACAATAATTAGTGTGAGCATTTTGATTTTTATGATAATTAAAACCTTTTTTTTTCTATCACTTTTTACATTTACATAATAGTTTAAACCAGAATTAAGGCTCCTACTACTATTATTATTTAAAGCATCACATTCCTTAGGTTCACTTCTATTTTGAAACTCAGGGTGACAGATATTAGGTGGCTTACCCCATGTGAAACAGCACGTGCATGTTCGAAAGACATAGCTACTTTAAATGCATCCTGTAATGTGGAAGGAGCTCTATAAAATAACTCAGCCCTAACATGAGTATTAGTACCTTCAATATAATACTGCACTTTATCAATTTCAGACACATCAGTAATTTTACTAACAACTTCCTGAAATTTACTATTATACTCATTAATAGTACTAGTTTGCTTTAAGATACAAAACTGACGCCTTAATTCTATTTGAAGGTTAGGCACTTGAAACTCTGTCGTAATTCCTAGCTCAAATGCTAGCCAGGTAGGAAATACACCAAACGTACGAAGTCTACCAACATATCAGTTTAACGCTTGTTTTTGAAGTGACCCAATTACAATAGCTAACTTAGCATTATCATCTAACCCCTTTGCGAGCGCAACTTTCGAAAATGTAAACAATCAGGTCCCCACGTTAATAGTGCTATCGCCTGAAAATTTAGGCAAAGTCGTTAATTTAGAACTGCCAAAATTCACATTCTGACGTTGCATCAATTCACTAATTTGCTTCATAGACTCAGTCTGTTGTTGAATTCCGGCTATCATAGCCTCAACTAAAGCTGTAGGGTCTGTCATGGTACAAAAAAATAATTAATGATAATACACCTTTTACCGAGCCAACTACAAAATACTGAAGTAAAAATTACAGAAAAATTCCTTTAAGCTACAACAATTCTAATTAAGCAACGGGAATGACATTCCGTCCCTCCCCACAAATAAAATAGAACAAGCCACCACAGAAAAGCAATGGAACGCTCTGCTACCAAGAATTGTAATAAAATGGGTGGATCTGGGTGGCTTAAGTTAAAATTCTTTAATAAGTTCTATTTTAAATTATTACACATTTTATGTTGCTGCTTAGCGTAGCTGAATTTACACAGAGTATCGGATTGATACTTAAAGTTCTGTCTTTTACACAAAGTATTACGAAAGTCAAATTTATCTCACGTATTCCTGGGTCGGTTGACTCTTAAGCAGTTTTCTTTCTTCTTGCTTGCTTCGCTGGCAGGTTCTTCTTATTCGACGACACACAAAACAGAGGAGAACTACGACTTTTCACGACTAACGTGTTCTTTATTTCTTCATTTCTTCATCGGTGACCAACGCTTCATCTGGCGACCAACGCCTCCCTCGCAACCGCTCCGTTCTCTCTCGTGTCTTCTGTCGAACTCCCCCCTCCTCGACTTGCAGCAGTCCTTAATATCGGAGTTCGCCACAGCCTAATTTGCATTTAGTCTCGTTCACCAAATTACAAAACATATATAATTTAAGAGATTGTAAACAAGCATAATTATTTAAATAAATAAACATAAATAATTATAACAAAACCTCATTACAGTATTAATCCCTTGCCCTTTCATTGAAAGGCACTAAGGAATTTAATAACAAATAAAAAAAATTAAAACAAACATCTTTTACTAATATTATCAATTCTTCTTAAAGTTGGGTAATTATATATCTTTAACCTTGCACGCATTGAAATGCTTAGTTATTTACCACTTTCATATCAGTAAAAGTAACTGTTGGAACCTAAAACTTATATCAATGTGCATTTCGCCAATTTAATTTAGTATTGAGGTTGCATAGTGTTCAATATTTTAAGTTTTAAGTTAAGATTAATATCAACTTGAAATTTTTCACCAATTTTATTTAGTAATGAGATTGAATGAAATTTAATGTTTTAAGTAATAACTTCTCGCCAGGGAATATCCTCAAGAATTAAATTGGATAAAAAAAAAATATATTAAAATTAAAATAAAAATTAAAGCATTAAATTTTGTTTCGACATTAAACTTCTGAGAACATGATTTCACATTAAGCCCTTCAAAAATACAATCAAACTGATATCAAATTAAAATTATATCATTTTTTGGTTTACTTTTTAATACTGTAATGCTGACACCGTGGTTTCGAAGGCGCACCTATAAAATGAACGGTTGAGGGAGAGTTTTGCACAGTAGAATTCTTTGATCTAAATAGTTAAAGATCTGGTGCTGGGCCGTCTAACTTCAGAAATCAGTGAAGGATTATAGAGGGAGAGTCGAGGCTTCCCTGTAAAGCAACAAAGGAGGGGTTTGTTTCCAAACAGAGAGGCCCCACTCTGACTCGCCGGTTGTCTACGCGGCCTTGCACTGAGGCATCTAACTCTCGGCGCGAACTTCCCTTCAATGTCGCTCAGTAAAACTAATGTAACCAAGTGAATAAATGTGAATAGAAAGGGGCATATCAACTAATTCAGAAAATAAATATGATGGGTTTAATAAAGGATTATATATATATATTTACAAGGGAGTACAGAGAGAAACGATAGCGAAAGAGATAAATACATAAGATGTATGCCTTACCCCGGGGCTGTCAGACTAAGGTGATGATACACAAAATTAAATATAATATTTACACACACAATCCTAACACTAAGAATTATATATATTGTTCACACTTTGAGTCGAGTCAAAGTTCAGAGTCCGCAGATGATCACCAACAGTTCGTAGGATAATCCGGATCGAGGAAGGAGTTCAGAGTTCTAGCTTTAATCCGCATTCTTTAAGTATCCGAAGAGCAATTTTCCGACGGATGCAGGTGACCTGAGGGGGGGAGGTTGTTTCCTTGTTATGCCGGCCCAAAGACATGCAGAACGCTCAAGCTGGCGCAACGATAATCTTTATAGCCGCGACACTGCAGTTTGGTCTTGCCTCCTGGGTTTCCAGTGGTCCTCAGCCTGCTCTTTCGGGGATGGGAACAGGCGATTCAGACGAAATTGCTCATTTTCTCTACAGCTAAGCCTTTTCATTATGCAATCTCGAGGATTCAGCAGAACGCTCAAGCTGGCGCAATGATATCCTCGAATTGCGCAGGAAAGGATCGACGGCAGCTGAGAAAGAGCCAAGCAGTTTCGCTTAGCTAGGGTTACCTGGCCTCGATCATCTGCTTCCGAGGGGCAGCAACATCTTGCAGTAGTCTCCCTCCTCGGACGCAATCTGCCCACTGTGTATTCTACCCATGTTATATCAAACTACACATGTCTCATAGTGACGTCACACCGGAGATCGGCGGCTTGGGCGCAGGAGAGGGAGCCGATATGTCTGGGGAAAACATCTGTTTACAGGCCCGGGAGATTGAAGGAACAAAGAAAGGTAATAAAAATAATTTGGAGAAGAAAGGGAGCAGCGTTAAAATGGATGTCAGATGGATGACAAGGAAGACAAGGCGTTGGGGTAAGGGTTGGAGAGAATAAAGAAATAAGGAGATATTTCTAAAACCCAATGAAATATGGAAAAAATAAGATGGATAGGAGATGGGAAAAGATGTAACAAACTCGAGCCGTTACAATAATTTTTTATAATAAATACTTTTTAATAATTTATTTACTGTTTACTAAACATATAGATGTTTATGAATTAAAATCCTAATATTCCATTATCTCTTCAAGTTGTAATTTTAATTTTGGCAGCATTTTCTATTGTAATTCAACTGCATTCCAATGTGTAAATATCTAATTTTAATGCGTTAATGAGTTTGTCTATTAGAAGTAACGACTCTTTCTATTATATAAAGTGTACTTTCATTAAAATAACAAAATACTATTTTATAAAACAGTGATTTCAAGATTTATTCAGATTATATTAAAAATTTATCAACAGCAATTAAATACATTATATAAATACAATCAAATAAATTCATTCATAAATATATTCAGCAATTAAAATGAAAATCAAAATAAATACTGAGTTTTGAAAGGGTTGTGATCTAATGTAAAGTTATACATATTTCTTAAATACTTTTATATATTTCTCCATTTTACTAATACTTTCAAAATTCATTTGAAATTTCAGTTTTAATATCAGAATCAACACAGCTGTCATGTCCTAAATGTCCAACGCAGCAGCCATGTCTTGGTATGTTCATATTACACGATTGGTGAATGCAAATTGTTTTGTTTGAAATATTGATGTTTAAAACTTATGTAAGAAAATTATTAATATTATAGTATTTCTTATTTTTTTTAAATAATACTTTGGAGCAGAGCAAAAGAAACTTGATGATATTTACGTTTCAGTATTTTATTCCATGGAAACAATTTAGTAGATATTTGTGCCCAGACCCATTAATGATATAGCCTAACCTTTAATTGTTCGAAAGGATTAAGTAAAAACATCTATTTACTGCCAATGAAGAACGAAACTTATCTTCAAATACACTTGTTGTATTTATAAACATATGAATTTAATTAATACTGTACATGCACTAATGAAAGCTGTATATTTACATAGAAGCTTTCTATTATCTCTAAATTATTAATAAAACTTATAATTGATCAATAATATTTTAGTTGATTATTTTGACATTCTTTGTATCTTACAATGAATGCTCGCAACTGTTCATTAAATTAAACTGTTCACCAAATGTCTCAGTATTAATATCTTGTATCACACAAATTGTCATTCACTTAATATGCAGATTCACGACTTTACATTAATCTTGACTCTGTGAATGAATATCGTGCAATCATTACTTGAAAATATATCATATCCTTATATTAAATCCTATGTTTTAATTCTCAGGCTAAATCTACTTTTGAACACTGATGTGACTCTCTTTAATTAATATTTCCGTAAAACTGTCGTTTATGGTATCTGGGGGGTTTTTTTCCGCATTGCGAAATATCGTTGTTTCCGGACTATTTTCAGGAACCAGAATCGGAAGTTGACGTCTGATGTTTCAATTTATAAAACAACGATCGAAAGCGAATAAATAAAACGCATTTCTTGCTAAAAGGAGCCATAAATATTTTAATTCAGAAAACAGATATCCTGAATACGTACGGAAAGCCACTTGTTGGTTTTAGGAGCCATCACCATTAAATCAGAAAAACTTCATGCATATTTACGAAAAGCCAATTTTGCTGAAACTTGCCATCAACATGAATCCATGAAAAACCCTGAATATTTACGAGAAACGCCTTCTTGCTAAAAGGGTCCATCCACATTAAACCAAAAAACAAATACACTCATTATCAAAAAAAAACGACGCACCTAGAAGGAGTTGTCCGATTGTAATGAAATTTCGTATGCAAAGACATTGGGACTGCCCATGCAAATGATTAAACTTTGGTGTCCAATGATTGAATAGCGAGAGCTACAGCGCATCGGAACTGCGCACTTAGCAGGTTTATATAAAAAGCTATTCTCAATCTGATGGTCAAAATTTCTGTTGCATTGCGACTTAGGATACCTTTCAACGACTGAAAAAATGCCTCGCCGCAGGATTCGAGCTCATTACGTGCAACTGTCAGAGTTTGAAAGAGGTCGTATCATTGGATGGAAAAAGGCAGGTTGGGCAAATCGGAGAATCGCTCGTCATATGGGTCGAAGTGATGCGGCGATTAGAAGATTTTGGCAAGAATGGGTGGACAATGGCAGATTTCAGCGTCATGAAGGAAGCGGTCGACCTAGGGCCACAGCAGAGCTGAAGGATAGAGTGATTGTCAGATCAGCTGTCACAGCGCCTAAATCATCGTTATCAACCATCAGACGTGCGACCCGCACACGAATGTTCACCATGACCATTCACAGACGGCTGAGAGAGCAACATCTACGCTCGTACCGACCGCTACGCCACCTGCCACTCACGTCTGCACACCGTCGGGCCAGATTACAGTGGAGCTTGGCTCGATCCGGTTGGAATGATGCTGACTGGGGACGTATAGTGTTTAGCGACGAATCCCGCTTCCAACTGTGTCCTGACGATCGTCGCAGACGTGTCTGGAGACGCCCAGGGCAGCGTACCGATCCTGCTTTCACTATTGCACGCCACACAGGCCCACAACCAGGAGTTATGGTCTGGGGTGCCATTTCCCTTAATAACCGGACCTCTTTGATCGTCATTAGCGCCACACTTACAGCACAGCGGTACGTCGACGAAAATCTGAGACCTGTTTTGCTACCCTTCCTTTTGCAGTACCCTGGCCTTATTTTTCAGCAAGATAATGCCAGACCACATACGGCACGTGTTGCTATGACCTGTCTTGCAGCTTGTGAAACACTTCCTTGGCCAGCCAGATCCCCAGATCTCTGGCATATACTATCTTACATTCGGTGTATTATTTCTATATATGGCTCTTAGGGAGTCCGTAAGATCTTCAGTTCTTTTTATTAAGCTATTTATCAGCTGTCATTAATTGGTTGTTACGTGTAGTACTAACATAACAGATGTTCTGTTCACGTAACTTCTGAACCAATGAAAAACTACTGAAGTGATTGTCTTTATAAACCTTCTAATTCTTACTTTCTAAATCATAGCAAAGACGCAACACAACATCAATAGTCCTACATTCCATTTCCTTTCCACGATAACCTCCACTGCCTTGAAACAGTTCAAAACAACATATACAGCCTTGCAAACCTGCACGCACCCACATCTAATATCCCCATTTTCTTGGTTTATTGGACAGATATTGCTTGAGTGATTATTTTCCTTTAAAAGGTATCATCATTTTATCCAGTCTATGAAATTCCTCTGAGTCCAATGTCTTCTGATAATTTACATGCAGTACATCTAAAATTGATCATAATCTAATTGCTTTATCTGTATTATTAGCAGGAGTTGTGCTGCTGTCCATGAAATTCAAAAAGAGGCACAATTCTTCATTTATTTTTGATCATATTCGGTCTGTAATCAAGTTTAAGTGTAAACCTGCTTCTCAAGACCAATGCTGTTTCAGGGATATTTTGTGTAGTCATTATTAATATAATTCCCAAAAAAACTTTCATTTCTGCATTCGATGTGGAAAAGTTTTCATTTACTTTTTGTACAGCATACAAATTAGTCAGAGCAACAATTTTAGATGTTAATTTCTCCTAAAATAAAGCTATGAAGAAATAAAAAGTCGAATCTCCCTCGACATAACTTTACATTCCTCAGTAAATTTAGGAAAACTCACAGAATCATCTGTTTCACTAAACCAAATTATATTTCTGTGAGATTTTGGATTACTTGTATTTTTGCTTCAGTATTGTTCTGTTTAAAATGTTGTTGTGATGAATGACTTTGGAAATTTTCAACATCAGTCGAATCTTCAGATTAGCTACTACATCTTTTGACAAACTGTTTTAAATGAAGACACTAATTTAAAAGTTGAGTCTTTATCCGCATCATCAGTCCAACAAAGTTCATCCTCTGATTTCGCTGTCAAAATTTCAGCGATCTGGGCATCACAAAGAGCTTTATCAAAATGTGTCTTCTTCAGGGTTGGTGATTAATTTCTCCTGATAGCCCAGGAGTTGGCACTAAATTACCATTTTTTCTGAATTGAATAAAAAAAAAAAAACAATTTCTAGAATTTAAAAAAAAAACAATTAAAATAAAATTACCATAATAAAAATAACAAAAAACATGTTAGTCATGTAATATTAATTATTTTAATTCTACATTAATTAAAATATTATATTTGTAGTTTATTACACTACATTACGAATATATTATAAGTCTTTATTTAATTCATTAAATTACTTTTATAATTCAAAGTTAATTCTACTTTAGGATATAAATTTTAATGAAGTTTTACATAAATTTTGAAAAAAAAGAGATATCATAGTCCTTTTTTGTTTAAAAGATTTTAACAAAGCTTGATGTTAAAATTTTGAAAACATTCTTTTATATTATTGAGAATAATTTCGTGTAGTGACCTCACAAATTTTATTCACTTAAAGTTTAGAAAAGTAGTCTTAGGTGCGCAGTATATCGTGTAAATTTAGTTACTGATAGAGGTATAAAACTATTATTATAACGTTGTAAGGAGATTATTGAACTTCATAGAAACCCATTTACCTTGACAAATAATGAATGTTGCTGATTTGAAATTGAATTACAAACTTGGAACTGCTGCACGTGCTTCCTGTAAGATATTTTGTTAGGAAAAGCTTCCCATGCTGCAAAAATAGACACTTGCTTCACCTGGTGAGTAAGATTAGCAGGTTCCTCTGTTGTCTTTTCACACTTTTAAACAAAAACTAACACTACAATTCAAATAGAATACCTGAAAATAGCAATTTTGTAAGAGTCCCCATATAAGGGCATTGTGCATGAAAGGGGGTATTTTTTGCTTTTAGTTTAGATTTAAGTTTAGATTTGTATGTATTTTTATTGTCATTCAGTTATTTATTATTCTGTTTTAAATATTATCTCTTCCAGAATCAGAATGTCCACCTGGATTCCTAAAGGTTAAGAACAAATGTTATCATCTCAGTAACGAAACAGCTTCGTGGGACGAAGCTTTAGAGAATTGCAGGAAAATGAAAGCAGAATTAATTTCAATTTATACTGAGGACGAATGGAGAACTGTGAAAAAATTTATTGCATTATGTAAGCATTGCTTGGATTTTTAATTGAAGTTTTCGCTAGTTATGAAAACAGTAACATAACAAATATACACTGTCCGGCTACTTTATTAGATACATCTACCTAATGGAGGTGTAGGCCTAGAGCATATGTTTCAATTTAACACACAAATTTTCAATCGGCTGAGATCTGGGGAATGAGAGGGCCACTGCACCAAGGAAAAGTCATCGTCATTTTTCTCAAACCCCCCACTTAGTGATGCCGGCTTTGTGCACTGGCGCATTATCCTCCTGGAAGTAGCTATCTGCATGAGGATAAGCTGTTAACATAGCCACACCATGCCACTGCCCCCACTGGCTTCAAGTGTTGTGAGACACAGCATTTGTGCGCACAGCAGGGGCGTACCTAATTAAGTGGCCGCACAGTGTGTATTAAAACGATCTGTATTATTCCATGTAATATAGCACCATTAAAATTTTGCTCAACAGAAAATAAAAATGCAAAAGATATGTAGAGAAAATTTAACTTTTGTCCAACTGCGATCTTCTATATTGCTCCGATACATGACTTAAGAGAATGATATTGAAAACTAATTCCAGGTGATTTTGGAAAAATAAGAGGACACTTCGATATAAAAAAAAAAGAGGAAATTCTAAAAAGTATTAGCTATTATATGGAATAACAGAAAGAAAGCAAGAAAATAAAATACAGGCCTTAGAAATGAAACTTGTTTAATGGGATGCAAGAGACTTGATCGGATAAGAGAACGTGACGAAAGAAAGCAATTGGATACTAATTAAACGTAAGAAAAGAATTCTTCGGAGAGAAAAATGTCGGGAATATCTAAAGAAAATGCCAGAAACGCGTTTACTTCCTCCACCCCCTCCAAAGAAAGCGTGGAAGTAGAAACCTATACGAAATATAACTAAAATCAGATCTAGGAATACATGAAAGGAAAAAGTAAATATGCCTTTTCTGCTTCATTAAACCGTGTAGAGCAGAAAAAGAAGAATGAGCAATCCTCATAAAGATAGGAAAAACAAAATAAAGAATTCCTCTGTGTTGTTCATTCATGCGCCTTCAGTAAGATAGAGGTATAATCTCCAACTATTTTTCATCAACAGATTAATTTAGGTTCATGTGGTCAATCCAACTTCTTCTCGTCTTTACTTAATTAAAAGAACGTTAGTCCTCTTTTTATAAAGATCTGGATAACTATTGGAGCTTTCTGTAGGAGAAATACCAATTGAAAAAAACCACTAACCTCCGCGAAAACTTGTACAAGGCTTTTCCAGAGCACAGCCCCGAGCCTATACAACTGTATTTAACTGGGCCTTAACGATAAGTCGTTAGAGATGAAAAGTTTTTAAAGAATTAAAGAGTCAAGACCCCACTTACCTACAGTAATTAAATTTGCAATTTTGAAAAGGGCACGTATCTAAAAATCAAAATTTTATCGGAATCAAGAAAAAAAAAATTCAAAACTATTTGGTAAATTTTTAAATGAGTAAGGCAAAAATCAACTAATACTCTTTAGTTGTCAAAAGGCAATCCAACAACGAAAACAATTATTTTAAGGAATCATTAAGTGGGTTTTTTTTCGTTTTGTTTTGTTTGTTTTGTTTTTTTTAAACTTTTTTTCAAGAGATGTATTCTTTTCATAATTTACAGAAACAATGAATTTAAAAGTTACAAGAATTAGAAAAAAAAAAAAAATATTAAAATTCCCTATTTTCTTCTTAGCTCCTTTCTGATTACTTGCATATTATTAAATGATAGACATCACCAACTTTCAAAAAATATTTGATTTGATGTTTTAGAAATATATTTATTTCTAAATACGAAAAATCGGAAAATTGCTTTTATCCTTTTTCAAGTTTTTCACAAAACAGCGAGGTGTTACACATCAAATACACATCCTGGACATCATTGTAATCAACAATAACTTATTCTTTTTTAAACTACAATCCCTGATCACTACCTTAACAGCACTCCTATAAATGTCTGAATTCTTCAAGTTTAGCTAATTTTTTATTATTTAAACAGGAATTATATATCTTTAGCCAAATTTAATAACATATTTTCAATTTCTAAACCGTGATTACGATTAATGTTAATATTCTTAGTATTTCTTATAATCATACTTTCTATGATTTTTCTTGTTTTAGTATCTTTTCCCATGAATAACAATTTACTTCATTATTAATGTTGTGCCCTAATTTGCAGCAATGTTCAGCCACATCAGATACGTTTTGTTGTTTGTTTTTAATGCAATAAATGTCCTCAAAAACCAACCGTGACAATCCTTTAACCCTCTCCAATATAGAAATTTCTCCAATTTAAACATTCTAATTTATAAATTGAATCCATAATCTAAATGTTCTCATTCCTGTTTAATTTCTCGCATATTTTTCTACTTTATTATTAAATTCAAAAGTTAATTTCATATTTTCTGCAAATTCTTTTCAATTCCTAGATTCTTTTATTTAAATACGGCACTACTATTCTTTCATTATGATACTTTTCCACTTCTTTAATTTTGAGTTTTTCGCATTCTCTTATGGGCCTATTAATGAATACTTCATCATAATCATTTTTCTTGTAACTTTCATTTCTTTTATTTCATTTCTGAAATGCTCATTAGAACTTGAAGCTCTATCTATCCTATTGACAAAATTTTCAACTAAATTCCCTTTTATTTGTGAACTATGCCCAGATCTAAAATTGATCACATGGTCCCTTTGAACTCTTTTCTATAATGTTTTAAAAATAAATTATTATTTTTATTTTTCATTAGACAAATATCTAAAAAATGTAATCTCCCATTACTCTCTATCCATTTTAAAGTTTACGTCTGAATTTTTTTTCATTTATAATCTTAAAAAAATGTTGGAACTGTCTAGCAGTACCATACCAATTTAATAGTATGTCATCAGCGTACCTGTAATAACCAAAATTAAACTTAGTTTTTTCCAATAAATCATCTTCAAAAAAATTCATGTAAATGTTACAATGGCTACCTGACAGCGGGGAACCCATCGGAAAACCTTTTACCTGTTTAAAAATCTCTTTCCCATGCTTGAAGAAAGTATTACCATTATGAATCTAATGAAATTCATCAACTCAAAGTTGTCAATCTTGTGTTTCAACAATTTATCATGATTTTGGTAAGCTAATTTTTCCATAAATAACAAAGTTTCTTCAACTGGGATCTTCATATATATATTGTCAATATCTACAGAGAGTAAGTAAAACTTCTTATTCTCAAAATGCAAATGTTTCAATTTTAGTTCGAAATCATTATTATTTTTAATTATAACTTCTTCTCTCGGGACTTAGTTGATCATATGGTCACTTTGTAACTCTTTTCTGTAATGCTTTAAAAATAAATTATTATTATTTTTATTAGACAAACATCTAAAGAATTTAATTGTTACTCATGGAAAACGATACTTAAACAAGAAAAATTGTAGAAAGTATGATTACAAGAAATACTAACTTGTAAAAATATTAACATTAATCGTAATGACAGTTTATAAATTGAAAATGTGTATTAAATTTGGCTAAAGATATGGTTAATTCCTGTTTAAATAAAAAAAAATAGCTAAACTTGAGGAATTCAGACATTTATACTTGGGATTGTACTTTAATAACGAGTAAGGGATTGTACTTTAACAACGAGTAAGTTATTGTTGATTACAACTATGTCCAGGATGTGTAACACCTCGCTGTTTTGTTTAATTATTTGTAATAAACTTTAAAAAGGAAAAAAAGCTATTTTCCAAAAATTCGGTTTTAGAAATAAATATATTTCTAAATAATTTTGGAAATTTGATGATGTCTCGTATTAATATTCGCACAAAATATATATTACGTGAGAAAACTATTTAAAAATCGTACAATAAAACAAAACGTCAAATGTCTTCTTCAGAAGCCTAGTTGCAGTCGAAGTCGGCCTTTCAAATATTTCATGGTAAAAAAACATTGAATTCTATAGACAACTTTGCTGCCTCTGCAATTATCAGATGATTGATTGGTATTTTGCTACCTTAAGCTGGATAATCTGTATACTTTAGTATTTTAGCATATTTGTCTTTCACTTTTCATGTCATGTGTCATGTGTCATTTTCGCACAAAATGATGTGGAGACTAAATTCTTGAAAAAAGCTTTTTATATTGTCAAAACAGAAGGGATGAATCTTCTTCGAAATTGCATATTCAATTATGTTTTTTTAAAGTTACAAAAACAAATTCATTGTAATTGAAATAGTTGCATCTGAAAAATATTTAAACAGTCTGTATATTATGTACATTCAAGTACATTGTCCCAGCTTATACTTGATGACAGAAAATCTTCAACGTCGAATAAAATACTTATTGAGGGATTCTGCATTGAACCAATCTGCTTGTGTTGCTTTGGAAATAAGATTAATGGAAATAAAAAAAACAATTGTTTAGATTTCTGATAATAATCTTCTTTACTCACTAAACAATATTTAGAAAGAACTTTCCGGTCTTTCTTCATCAGGTCTACAAATTAAAATAAATAAGGAAGAAATACATTATTTCTTTCTTCAAATTATTTTGGAATATAAAGTAAACAATCAGGAATATTACAAATAATAAATCACAATCTTGAAACTTTATACTACATACGTCATAGAATGTTATAGTTAAGAATTGAACATCAATTACAAATTCTTAATATAATTCATAACACAAAAACTCCGCACTTAGCGTAATTTAGTATTCAAAATTACTTCATTAAATTCCTAGCGAATTTTCCGGAAGTACAGTATGCGCCAAAATATACAGTACTGAAATGAAAAGATGAACCAAATTACATTATTGTCATCTGTGAGTTTATTTCTTCTCAAAAGAAATTATCATATACACTACATACATACATACACATACTATTAGCGTGATGATTTACCACGGTATGCGTAATGTAAGTGTTCAAAGTGTGCACCGCCTCGCTGTAGACAGTGTTCATATCATTCCCGCAGATTCTCTAACATATCCTGAAACAAACTTGCTGCAGACTCCTGCAAAAGGAGATGATTTGCTCACGTAATGCAGGCACAGTTCTTGGTGGATCTTCACAGTTGAACACACTCTCCTTTAACATTCCCCACAAGTAGGCATCAGGTGGTGTAAGATCGGGGGAATGTGACGGGTATGGAAAGTCAGTATCACGTGAAATGATTCGTCCTGGAAAGTTTTCCTGCAGCATGGCTAGAGATTCTCGAGCGGTGACTGGTCGCCCCGTTCTGTTGATACCACTGTCTATTCATCTGCTTGATTCTCATTTGTCGAAACAGTTACTGGTCGACCAGACTTCCCCTTCCATTGAAACAGTACACTACCAGAACGGCGAAATTTTGTAACAATAGACAGCATAACTGTGTTACTGGGTGCCGTCTTATTAAACTCCTCTTGGAATTGTTCTGCCACCTTTTTGAAACTCGGTCCACCTTCACGACTGCTTCCGTATGAGCGGAAATAATGCTTAACTATGAATACCTTTTCCTCCGTCGAGAGACCCATTTCCAACAACTGTTACATGTTGTTTTAGGGGCGCTCGCCATCTAACGCATCCCTAAGCAAACCACGACTACGGGACAAGGGGGGAGAGGTGTGTAAGGTGGGAGTGAGGTGTTTGGACGGGGAAAGGGGGAGGTGCCTTGGAAAGCCAGCCTAGAGACAGTGGCCCGCGCCTTTCAGATGAAGGAGAAAGGGTAAAACTCAGGTAAAGGGTTAAAAGAAAGATTTTATTACAGAAATAAACTGATAGAATAAATACAAGATATCAAGCATATTATATGAAGTAAAGAGATAATTTACATGTTCTCTCTCAAATTGTCCGTTCGGATCTGTCCTGGGCGGCACTGGGGGGAGATCCTTCGCTGACGGGGATGAATGGCTGGGACGGTCTCGGAGGCATCCTTTGGGCACAGCGGAGGCACACTTGCGAGCACTGAATTCGATCTCCGTATCTCCGGAGATGTCGACAGCTAAGAGCGGACAGGCGGCTGGATTGGAGACTGGCGGAATCGTATTTCTGAACGAGTCCGCGATGTCTTCTCTGGTGTCCGCCTTTCCGCATATGCACTGCCGTTGACCTTCTTTAGGGGGTGAGCTCCAAGTGAAAATGAAAGCGGGCAGGTTTTCTGCGATGACCGTACACGCTTGACTCGTGAGCCCGGGTCGTCTTGCCTGCGCCTGGCCTTCTCAAACGCTGCTTGCCTCCGACGTGGATCCACTCCGAGCAGGGAAATATGCGGGTGGGGTTCTTGGCGACTGGAGCCGCTGGCCGCGGACCGTGTCGCCTTCCCCAAACCTCGCTTCCTGCCCTTAGCCGCTGCTTGTCGGATTCTCCTCGGATACTGCTCCGACACTGCTGTGATACTGCCATGTTTACTCCCGGGGGTCGCCGTTATATTCCTGGGAGGGGTGGTGAGACATTTCTGTCCCCATCACCGCTTGTGGCAACACCACTCGTTGTTGTGACATCAGGCCCATTGTTTTCCCGGGCTCCCGATGCACATAACAAAAGGGAGAAAGTTGGGAGAAAGCTTTAACGGTGAACAATAGGCTTCATGGCCTGATAGCCTTTGTGGACCGTTTTGAGTAGCTTTCTCGGGCCCTTCCCGAAGTCGTTAAACCATTGTTTCAGGTTTCTTTGGTGCCAGCTTGTCGGGAAATTGCAGTCCAACAGACGCCAGGACTGAGGAACGACGAGAGAGAAATATGGAAGGTTGGAAATGATCAGAAAAGAGAAAGAAAGAAAAGGAAAAGAAATATTAGAAAAATATTGTCAAGAAAGAAAATGGAAAGGGAAATGAGCGGAGCGCGGGGCACGAATACGGTCGTGACACAACATCTGCACAACACAACTTCCTTTTCACTACTGCGAACATGTGCAGCTGGAGCTGCAATCCGTCGACAAACGCAACCACGTGTTTGAGATGCGCGAGTTTCAGTACTGTATATTTTGGCGCATACCGTATTTAATAAAGTAATATTAAATACTAAATTATGCTGTGTACGAGTTTTTGTGTTATGAATCACATTAGGAATAATAAAAAGAAAGAAATTGAAAGAAGAATATCAATTACAAATAATTTTTGCTTCAAACCATTATTATAAACAATAGATATATATTTAATGTATTATTGGATATTCAATAATAAATACATTCTTAAAGTTAATTAAATATTCTTTAAGTCATTTGTTTTTTGTTTTATTCAGAATGAAGTTTTTTTTTATTATTTATAATATTAATGGTTGTTTACTTCTTATTCCAAAATAATTTGAGTAAAGAAATACTGTATTTCTTCTGATTTATTTCAATTTGTAGACCTGATGAAGAAAGACGGTAAAGGTCTTTCGAAATATTGTTTAGTGAGTAAAAAAGATTATTATCAGTTTTTGCTTGAAACATGATATTATATTAACATGTGGTGGTTTAAGAAACATATTTTATTACCTATCCTATTTATGAAAATTATCAATTTTTCTTTTTCTTTTAAAGAAATAAACTGTTCCACTACATATTTAAAGTTGTATATATTTTAAATCTGGAAAAAAACAAGACACACCACTATGTACTACGAC
>JAFIDM010008307.1:62809-79908 GCA_023159025.1 Thereuonema tuberculata | reverse complement strand
AGAAATGGATTACGGTAAATACAGCTTCAAATTAAACATCAATGTGTATGCTTATTAAAATTTGTAAGGGAAATATCTCAACCAGTACCTTCGGCTTCATTAATGGGCAAATCAAAACATGACAAAATTTTTAGGTTTACAATTTGACTCGGAAATAAATTGAAGCTGATTTATCAGGAGCCATCTGAACATTTACAACCTACAGCATGGAATGATCCATGTTTTTTGTTTGTTTCAAATATATTTATAATTTATGATCTTTACTTTTTTTCAGGGTAAAGCTAGGCGAACACGTACCAATCTGGGACAATATTGGTGGACAATATTGGTACTTTTGATTGGTACCAACCGTTTTCAGCATTAAAAATGAACAATATTGCCCAATATTGCCCATTGGGGATTGTTGCTGGGCGAACACATACCAATATGCGGCAATATTGGTCATTTTCATTGGTACCAACCGTTTCCAGCAATAAAAATGAACAATATTGCCGATTGGGAAAAAAGCACCAATTGTAGTTGGCGAGAAATATTGCTGGTGAGCGAGCGAATCACATGAACGGATGAAATCACGTGACAATGGTGACGTAGAAAAAGGCGGGACTTTGAAAATCGGAAAATCACTCACTCACGCCGGCCATTTTGTTTGAGAAATGTAAAGAATTATAAATATATATGTCAGCAGAGTAATAAATTTAGTGCTCTAAAATACTTATCTAAAATGATACCAAAACAAAGAAATCAATAAACACATTTAATGATGCGTTAACTTATATACAAAAATGCTTTAGAAGCTCAGAATTAATCAATTCTATATTTACAATCTTCTGGGAAGATTTTACTTGCTTCTCATGGAACGGCTTGCTTCTGTGGGCAATCTTCTATCGCTAGCCTTCTATTCCTAAGCTACGTCTGAGGTCCCTTCTCCAAAATCATTAAAAAGTTGCTTTTTCCCTGAATCTATCCTAAGATCTCTTTTTCTTTATCTTCTTTTATTTCGGAAAAATAACTGAATCACTTGTTGCTGTTTTTAATTTAGCTATCTCTAATCTCCCTTTTGTGGAGGTTTCTCTACGCTACGTTTATTGCAAACGCTGTTAGCTAAATTTTCTATTAACTTCTCCTAAGGTAATCTAGTAGCTTTAAAGTAGAATCCTAATTTTATCTACACGTTAATGCCAGAGAAATTCTTGATAACTTCACATCGCTGATTTCCTTTTATTCTAACTCGAATAGAATAAATTTCTAAGATCCTAAACTCTCGTATGAATCGATTTATCTACGCCTAACTTGCTTTAGGGTTCCTATCAAGCTGATAGATATTTTAATAAAATTTTACTTACAGTAAAACTCGATTTCCTTGGATGAACGGTTGTGATAAATTCCATCCCTTCGTCTTTACTGAATCTCCGTTGTCGGTCTGGTGAGATGTTACGTCTAGGCTTGTTATTCCGACTAAATGTTCCTGTTAGGGTTAGATCTTTCCGGGGCGTCGTTTCTCCCACGATATACGATAAATTCAACGAGGATCCATTCTTCTTAATCAGCAGTAGTTATTCTCTCTGTTTCGCATTCTTCTAAATCGGCAAAGCTATCTGCATGTGTCCTATTCTTTTATTATCTTAGAAGTTCCCGGCGGTGGCTGTGTCTCTTACGGGGAAAAGAGTATTCCGTCTTCGGCTCCAATCGCTTTCGTCGGCTTCTGTCTTCTGCGTACGGAACGGTCAGTTCTTTCGCATTTCGTCTCGGCTATCACTCGAATCGTATCCTGCCAACTTCGTCTGGCTTGGATATATTTTTCGTCTAAGGATTGCCTTCCGTCGAAACCGTCTTCTTTTCAATCCGGACTCACTATTCTGCTATTCGCCAGAATTTCCCGGGGATTGGTATATTACAGCACCTTCGCTTTTGATCGAGCGAACTTCAGAATCCACTGAATTCTTCCGGGCGTATTCCCATCCTTATTGAGAATACAAAATCATTCTCATTCCAAACTTGTTGGTGAGAATTGGCAGCAAACTCAACTCCCAAACTAGGAGCGACCCTTTTTTATATCTGATCTGGTTGAAGGGGACGAGCGAACTGATGGATGTCTTGCATAAACAAAACCGTCTCACTTAGCGATAATTTCGGCTTCCACGAGACAACAATTACTTTGACTCGTGAACGCATTGTTTCAGCAAGCCATCATGAGGACTTAATTGAATTATCGAAACATGAGAAAATGCCAACCTTCCATGCTAATTCAATAACGACTGTCAAAAGCAAATTAAATTTGCCAACGCTAATGGGAAAATAAATTTAGGGTTACAGAGATTTTCCTATTAAATCAGAAATTCTCAATCCTGAATTTCTACAAGAAACAAGGCTTAAAATCTGCAAAATGGGTCGGCCCAAAAAAGATAATTCAACAACAACATTTGGTCAATTGATCAGGAAAGACTTCTCATTGATTTCTACAGAGGGGCGGCGTTTAATACTATAGCGAATCTGTACGGAAACACGCTCTCTTTAGCTCTCCCTAGTGAGAAACGCCGTAATCAGGCCAATACTCGTTGAAAACCTGTGTGTTCGCGGACAATGCCAACCGCCAATATCAATAAGACCAATAATGTTCACCAATATTGTCCCAGATTGGTACGTGTTCGCCTAGCTTAAGGCTGTGAATGCAAGATGCCATGACCAAACAATAAAGAATTCCATATTAAGTGAATGTTCACACTTTTCCTGTGTGTTTACGAAAATAAACCATATTTATAATGTAAAATGACTTCTTTGCAATATTTTCGTAAATTAAGTATTTTTTTAATAATGTAATAAAAGGCAATATTAACAAATTGCATTAATCCAATCAATGTTAAACTTTCTACTTATTACTGTAATAGATGCAATTACAGTCGGACCTTTATTTAACGAACCTCTATTTTGCGAATTTCTCTATTTTGCGAACTTTTCTTTGGAACCAAGAACATTTTGCTAATTTCTTCGTAAAAGAACCTCTAAATAGCGAAGAGTATTTTCTATTTAACGAACTTTTTCGTGGTATCTATTTTTTTTTTCCTCCTTGAAATGTTTTTATTATTAATATTCCCTTAGATGAAATGAAAGAAATGTGGATACAGCAGAGGGAAAAAGAAGAAATTAACGATGATGTGCTGATTGATGATTATCTTTCACTTGATTTTGAAGTTGAGACATCGGAAACACTAACTGAATCGGATATTTTGGACAGTGTGAAAAATAAAAACAATACAGCTATGAATTGCGATGAAGATATGATGAAAAAGGAAATGATTATGATGCAGAAATCAAAAAACCTTCGTATGATGAAATGCTAAAATCATTTGAAACAATCCGATGCGGATTACAGTTTGAAGAAAATACTGAAGGGGTTTCTGGTGCATTGCAAAGATGCGATAAATACTATAAGCAAAAACACTTTTTCAAAAAAAAAAACTCAGACAAAATTAACAGACTTTATTAGTAACTTTAAGTACGCATGTGATGCTTTATGTCATTAAAATTATTATTTTTTTTTTAAATATTGAATAATAAAAGGTGAATCTCTATTTAACGAATTTTCCATATAACGAACTTTTTTGGGGGGATTTAGCGACTTCGTTAAATACAGGTCCGACTGTATAACTATTATTTACTCAAGAACAAGTTTTTCTGTTTACTAGAATTAATTTTTTCATTATGTAAAGGAGGAATGACTTGAATATTTTTTTTCTCCTTTTATATTAATTTTCACCTGATGAAGAATGTTTAAGATGCATTCGAAGTATCAGATATGGATTTTGAAGTTTATGGATTTTTAGAGTTTGTTATGGAATTTATATCGATAGTTAAGTATTTTTGGAAAAGTTACAGTATTTCTTTCAAAATTTGCTGCTATGCAATTTGATTCATTCGTAATCAGAACAAAGTTTAATAGTAATACATTGAAAGATAAACAATTATTCCTTAACAATTAGCTGATTAGAGGCCAACACAACATACACTAAAATTATATTGTTGAAAAGAAAAATAATTGATAACTGCTATCCACTGCCATGGAAATAAATACATTCGGGAAATGTTTGAAAAGAGAAGAATGGCACAGCATGCTATGGCAGTTAGGAACAAGAATTGTATTTATTTTAAGATGAGTAAAATAATTTTTGTATTTACACCTATTACAGTAATAAGTAGAAACTTTAACATTCAGTAAGATAACAACAAATGTTGAAGAACACAAAAATATATGGAAGGAGAGTGTGGGAAAATTATATGACAGTAAAGCTGGATATTCTGAAATAGATCGTGAAGATCAATGGGAATATGAAGAAGTAGATAGAGGACCAATGATATTGAGAGAAGAAGTGGAAAAGGCAATTAAAGATCTCAAGGAAAGGAAAGCGATTGGATGTGACAGAACACACTCTGAGGCATTAAAGAACTTAAGAGAAACTGCAATAAGTAGATTAACAAATTTAATCAATATGAATATATGAAACAGGTATTTGGCCTGAAGAACTGCTTAAAACTATTTTAGTTCCGTTACCAAAGAAATGTAATGCCACAGATTATAAAGATTACAGGACAATTAGGTTTATATGCCATGTTACAAAAGCAGTTACAAGGATTATACTAAACAGAATTCAAAGGAAGTTTGAGGAAAATTTGGGAGAAGATCAGTTCGGTTTTAGAAAAGGAAAAGGAACTAAGAGATGCCATAGGATGCTTGAGAATGATGAGAGAAAGAATGTTAGAAGAATTATTTGTTTTATTGATTGGGAAAAGTATTCGATAAGGTTAATTGGTATGTGCTACTGAGAATTTTAAAATACATTGGCATTGATTGGAAGTATAGAAGACCAATAAAGTAGAAGTAGGCAGGCAGTGGCTGTAAAAAGTAGGAGATGATGAAACTGAAGAGATGGGTATTGGGATAGGAGTTAGACAAATGTGTTGTCTTTCGCCAGTGCTTTGTCATGTATATGCATAACAACTGACTGCAAAAGCTTTAGATGAATCAAGAGGTGTTGTGATAGGAGGAGAAAGATTGAAAACCATTAAGTATGCAGATGATCAAGCAGTGTTGGCAGAATCAGAAGAAGAGTTACACAAAATGATGGACAGTATAGTAAGAGTTGGGAAAGACTGGAGTGCACTTAAATGTGAGAAAAACCAAGATGATGAGAATAAGCATGGAAAGAAGATAATGTTGATATATCCTTAGATGGAAAGTTTACATAGAAAGTAAAGGCTTTTAAATATTTGGGAAATCTGGTGAAATGGGATGGAAGTTGTACTGAAGAAATTAGAATTAGAATAGCAATAGGTAAAGCAGCATTTGAAAAGGTAAAAGCATTGTCAACAGTACAAGCATTTCAATAGAATTAAGGAAAAGGTTTGCTAAATGTTTTGTTTGGAGTGTGGTGTTGTATGGTAGTGAATCATTGACTATTAAAAAGAAGGAAGAGAGATTTCTATAAAGTTTTGAACTATGGCTTTGGAGAAGAATGTTAAAAGTGAAATGGTCGGATAGAGTAACGAATGAGAACGTTTTAACAAGTTTCAACAATAGATGAAAAAAGAAAAAGAAACCATACGCAAGAGAACAGCATCTTCGTTAGGACTTGTGCTACGAAGAAATTGTCTACATCAAAGAATAATAGAGGGAAAAGTCGAAGGAAAGCGAGGAAGAGGAAGAAAAATGATTGGAATGATGGATGATGTTAAAAGGGTATGGAAGTATTTAGAATTTAAGGAAGATGCACAGTATAGAAGCAAATGGAGAGCGTCCAATTGAAACCTGTCGTAAAGACAGTTACTGAAGAGAGAGAGAGAGAAAATAATTTTAATCATTCATTGAATACTGATCAGCATATGTTTTCTTCTCAGAAAGATGACTAAAATAAAATTTAAGAAGATAGATTGCCATTGTTACATTGCTAATTTATTTGTATTATTTGTTTCACAATATAGGTTTCATAATTAAAGCTAATATTTCTTATAATGATTATTATTTGCTCATAATATTTTGTATACCATGTTTATGTTCACTTATTAGTAGTCCCTGTAATATATCACTTCCTGTCAGAGGTACCCACCCGCATATAATGAATTCATCCATTTCACATTGAAAATGTCGTCAGGCGCTATACAATTCGTGATCGCGTTATGTTGTAATCAATCCACGATAAGCACAATGAGGCCTGAAAGAAAACTTTTCACTTTTTACTTTATCATATTTTACTTAATAAAGATATTAAATTTTATCAGATATATTTAAGTGAAATATATTAAAGGCTAAGTGCACTTACAAAAAGATTACAAAGATACAAACAGTGCACTCTACGCAAACAACAGAACAACACTCTCGAATACAATGAGAAAATATTCTACAGATCCCTTACATCTCCGTCCACTACACCCAACACAAACAGTCAACCAGCGAGGCATTACATGAATATTGGTCGTCTCTGTGGTCCAACCCCATCCCCCACAATGACAAAGCATCATGGATCACAGAGGAACAACAACTCACTGAACACTTACCCTTCAAGCCCTTACATGATATTACTCTCTCAGACATACAAATAGCACAAAAGCATGCACACAACTGGAAGGCTCCTGGTGCAGACGGCGTTCAGAACTTCTGGATCAAGAGGTTCACGTCCCTGCATGGGAAACTAGCTATTGTACTCACTGACGTAATGCAATACCCAGAACATATGCCTCTTTTCCTCACACAGGGTGTCACTTACCTACAGAGCAAGAACACTGAAACAGCGCACCCTGCAAACTACCATCCAATCACTTCCCTCCCCACACTTTACAAACTCCTCACCTCCTGCCTTGCAGACAAAATTTACACACACATCGAGACATACAACATTCTTTCCGAACATCAGAAGGGCTGTCGCAGAAATTCCCAGGGTTGTGAGGAGCAACTTCTTATTGACTCGGTAATCCTGCGGCAGGCGCACGCGAAGAATAGGAACTTATATATCGCGTACATCGACTACAAGACTACATTTGAGTTAGTCCCCCATTCCTGGCTTTTACACACTCTTCAACTCTACAAAGTACAAAGTCATGGCATTCTTGGATGCCACGATGAAGTGTTGGAACACAACATTAAACCTATGCACCATCAACACCTCCATCACAACAGTCCCCATTCCCATAAGAAGAGGTATTTTCCAGGGCAACTCCTTGAGTCCTTTTTGGTTCTGCCTTGCCTTGAATCCATTAAGCCACATGCTAGACAACACAAACCACGGTTATAGCCTTACGTCAGGCACTCTGACACTATACAAAATCACACACTTACTCTACATGGATGATATTAAACTCTACGCCACAAACAACGCACAACTTACTAATTTAATACAAGTCACAACACAGTTCACAAAAAACATTGGGATGGAATTTGGAATCGACAAATGCCGCAAGCTTGTCATTGACAACGGAAACATCAAAAACGCACTCAAGAAAATATAGCGTGCTCGCGTTCAGAACATTCTCAAAACACAACTCAATGCCAGAAATAAAATTAAAGCCATCAACACTTTTGCCGTCCCCACACTAACATATTCGTTCGGCATAATTCTATGGACAAACACTGAATTCGAAGCACTACAATGCCCAACACGCACTACATTTACGAAACACTACATGCACCACCTCAAGTCCACTACGGAAAGAATGACTCTTCCCGCAAGGAGGGAGGCCGAGGACTCATCAATCTCATCACCCTACACGAAAAACAAGTACACACACTTAGGGAACACTTCCACCAAAGAGCACAACACTCCTCACTATACTCAGCCATTGTCAAGGCTGACACATACCTCACACCCCTGGACCTCGCAAACCCTTCTCTAACACTCACCACTCCCGACACCCACACACAGCAGCTGCATGAATCATTGGCTCGTAAGGAACTCCATGGCAGACATCACCACTCAGCCAGCCTCATGTCGACATGGAATCGTCGAATAGATGGCTGACGAGTGGTGAGCTGTTTGGGGAGACCGAAGGGTTCATGACCTACAGGACCAAGTTATCCCCACACGCAACTACAAGAAACACATTCTACACGTCGCAAACACACACGACGACAGATGCAGGAAATGCCACACTATGCATGAGGCGATCGACCACATAATATCAGGCTGTCCCCTTTTCTTTCAAGCAGACTACCTCCACCGACACAATAAGGTAGCGTCGATCGTTCATCAACAGCTAGCACACAAACACTCACTTATTAAGAACACAGTCCCGTACTACAAGCACATACCACAAAGCTTATTATAGTCACCCTCATATAAGCTGTACTAGGACCGCCACATTCACACAGACAAAACCATAAATCCCAACAGACCTGACATCACACTTCTTGATAAGGTCAACAAACAGATCTATCTCATTGATATTGCAGTGCCTATCAGCAAGAACATGCTGAAAACTTATGCTGACAAGATAAATAAATGCACAGACCTAGCACACGAGCTCCTGAAGCAGTGGAGACAGGACCGACTACAGAAGGCTGCGGTACTCAACACAACACAAATAGTTTGGAAATTTATGGACACAACCATACATCCCTAACTTTCTTCCAAACCTTTGCAGGAAAACAAGTAGTAAGTGGAATATCTATCAGTCTGACAAGAAACAAGCGGTTAAAACTATTAGGACACAAAAGAAGTGCTTTGAAAAGGAACAACTTGTATCTATAGAAAAACGTTTTTTAAAAATATAATACAAAGGATTACTACAAGGGATGACGAAAAATGTAGCGATTAGCAGAACATTTGAAAAGTTGCTGAACTGTGAAAAACCGACCAAAAAACTGGAATTCCACGATAGCATCCCTAATAAAGATTCAGAACCACCAAGTATTGATATGATTAAAAAGTACATCCAACAACTAAAAAGCAACAAAGCCCCCGGTGAAGATGGCATCACAGCAGAGATTCTAAAAGCTAGTGGAGATTTAGGTGCCACAATTTTGAAAGAAAAAATGGAAAAGATCTGGGACACTCAGACAATTCCAGAAAATTGGAAGGTTGCATTATTTCACCCATTTCATAAGAATGGGAACAAAACAGACATTAATAATTATAGAGGAATCTCATTATTACCTGTTGAATACAAAATCTTATCCAAAGCTTTTTTGAACACACTAAATCCTCTACTGGATAAACATATTGGAGAATATCAAGCTGGGTTTAGGAGTAGATCCTGTACAGAGCAAATTCAAAACCTTAAACAAATAATTAGATATTTGAAAATATCAAATAAGATGATAGTGCTAATATTTGTTGATTTTAAAAAGGCCTATGATTCTATTCTCAGAGACTCTTTTTTTAAAACCCTGAAAGAATTTTCAGTAGATAAGAAAATTAAACAAACTTTGACAAACACAGTATCTAAAGTTAAATTCCGTGGAACTATTTCTAGTCCTTTCGAAATTGTACCAGGAGTCAGACAAAGAGATGGTTTATCCCCACTCCTATTTAATTGCTTGTTGGAAAAAAATACAAGAGAATGATAAGTGAGGAAGAAAAACAAAAACTTAATAAATATATTATGTTTGGTAGATCTAAAGTATAAATCAACTGTTTGGCTTTCGCGGATAATCTAGTAATATTAGATTCAAACATAGAAAATGCTAAAAGATGACCAGAACTCCTAAAGAAGACAGCAGAAAAGGTGGGTTTGCAAATATCCTTTGAAAAAAAAATACATGACCAACGAAGCCAACTCACCAGGAATTCTTAAAACTAAGTATGGCAACATTAATAAAATGAATACCGTATGTGTGTGTGTGTGGTCGGTTCGCACCGAAGTGCGAGCTTCGTTGCCGAAGCATCCGTGCTCCAGGGAGCGCTAGTGTTCCCAAGACGGCGAACCCCTAGCAGACTCCCTAGAATTACAAGGGAAAGATACTGGGGTGGTTTCCCGTGGCCTTCCCCAGGACGCCATTAAGGAATGACGTCAGACCGAAGAGAAAGTGAAGAAGAGGCTACAACACAGGAAAGGAAATTTTTGAAACATCCATGCTCGCTACCGGGATTTGAACCCGGGCGCTGGCACATTGATCTCACGACAGACCGACGCCTGAGACCGCTCGACCACACCAGCGCGGCGAATACCGTATATGCTCCAATAAACGCAGAGGCTCTTATTGTCGCCGATATCTAATAAGCGCCGGGCTGCAGAGGGGACACGGCTAAATAGTAGCCGGTCTCTAACAGTAGCCGGGTCTTTTATATTTACCTACCGGTACTAGTGTAAGCGTCCCTATCTTTACAGTCGTGTGTAATACCTTACGGTACATTGCCTTACAAAATGTCGCCGAAACGGTCATTTGACATTGCCTTTAAGATTCGCGCGGTGGAATACGCGAAAGAAATTCCGGTAAGGCGGCCGTCCGTCATTGCGGATTCGGACGACGAATAGCAGCGAAAGATACAGAAAGACATTGCCATTTATCTTTAACAGTCTTATGTAGCATGTGAAATTCAAATTAAGTAGCTGTTTGTAATACTAGCCGGTATTTATGTCTAAAAATATTGCGTTTTGAAGGTTTTTGTTAATAATGGCCGACCTGTAATAGCAGCCGGTCTCTATTAAGCGCCGGGAGCCAAGGCTAGTTTTGCAAATAAACGCCGGGGGCCTCTATTAGAGCGTATCCGGTAACTTTAAATATTTGGATGAAATATAAATCTTAAAAGTGAAAAAGAACCAATTAAAATTAGAATTGAAAAAATGAGCATATATTAAAGTAAGAAATTTTTACAATAAAAAATGTTTATCTAAAGCCGTTAAATTGAGGCATTATAATACAGTTGTAAAATCCGAAGTCCTTTATGGGTCAGAAACACTACTACTATCTCGATGCAAAACGGCGCTAGAAGATTTGGAAAAGAAAGAAAGAAGAATCTTGCGAAAAATATTTGGTCCAATCAAGAATAAAGATGGCGATTGGGTTTTGAGACCAAATAGAGAAATTTACTAAAATAACAGATGAGATCAGGACCCTTTATGGGCACTTAGAGAGAATGAAGGAAGATAGATTAACAAAGAAAATGTATTGTTTCCATTATAACCTCTTCCAAGTTCCCTTACTAAATACTGCTATTTTATTAACTTCATATTACAGTAACATCAGCTCACAACAGACTTATGAATGCTAATTTCTCTCAAACTAATCAAAGGGTTTACCTTAACAATTATTTATTTTAGGTCTACATTTTACCATTTCTTCTCCCAGGTATAAACTATTAACTTTAAATTTGTTACGAATTTAGTAGAAGGGATTTATCCCTAAAAATTATATCTGAAGAAGATCAGTACAGAACTAGTATCTAATCGAAGTATTGTTATAAATAGAAGATGCAGAATATAATGAAAAATGTCTCACATTAAAAAAAGGATGTATTGTATATACATGAATATTTGTTTTAATTTTAAATATAGAACTTTTATTGATGTTTGATTTTCATTTCAAATATTTTCTAGTACATTTTCAAGCTAATTCGAGTTAATATAAATAATAATGATTTCAATTATTGAAGCGGATATTGAAAACAACACCGTCAAGTACAGTAAAAACTTGTAATGAGAATTCACATGCTGAAATTACAATAACCTCTTCAGAATCCTTTACAATACACCAGTGAAGAAAAAGAATACTTTGTTCCTGTTTATTTGAGTGGAGAAGGAATAACAATTTGATACGAGATAAATATTACAGTCGGAGTTATTTTAAGATTTTTATCGATCTAAAGCCAATAGAAGAATATTGCTAATGAGAAACTCCAACTACTACATTAATAAATGACAGCTCAATAAATTTCAATTTATCAATTCGAGATGATTCTAACAGCATTTTTTCTCTTTTCTAGGAAGTAATAATACAATTTTTGTTATTATACTAGCCGGACACAGTCGCTTTGCTCCGGAACCCTTGAATTTATAGCATTAAAAACAAAAACTTTATTTATTTACCAAATTAATATCGAGATCAGAGAATAGACGACTTCCTAACCCGTTGTAGTCTTTCACTTCACTCAGTTGTATTGCGGGCTGGCGCAAAACACCTGGGGTTGTCAAAAAAAGCATGCCTTTATCTGTTGCAGATGTTACATCTATATAATAGATAAATAAAAACATGCGCGTATTCGCATGCTACGATGCGTCAAAATTTCTAAGCAATCGGTGAAGAACATTCGGAGATTTAAGATTTTGAACAAACGAACATTTACATTTTTATTTATATAAATTGATTAATATATTTATTATATTTAATTAATTGCAGTTATTAGATGGAGTTCTCCTTTCAAAATATGGTCCAAGATCCATAAGCGTACAATCGAAAGTTTGAGATCGACGCGTCTAATATTTACCTCTAATATCAACGTATAGATCTTCAAGCACCTCTCGTTATTGCTTGGACAACTGGTATGTATAGAGATATTATATATAAAATATCCATCCATCCATCCTTAGTATTCTTTCCGGAGACAGCTCCATATCCTCTACAATTCACGTGGAACTCCCAGAAACACCTGGGGAAAGATGCTGTGGTGGTCTTCCGTCGCCTTCCTCTGGACGCCATTAAAGAATGACGTCAGACCGAAGAGAAAGTGAAACGTGAGTCTCGAGAAATCTCGATCGTCACCACTGATCTGTCAGACTACAGATACTTAACATATTATATGTATTAATCTAAAGTCAGTTTCAGCGAAAGATAAGGAGTGACGTCATTGAACCAAATTACACAATATGCGTTAGTCCGAAACATAGATCTGGGGGCACGGCAGTGCACCCGCCAAGACGAGCCGAAGGCAGGAAGGGCACTACGTACCTTTTCTGGAAGTGTTTCGTCGTATTTTCGAACCCTCATAGCTTCGGCCTGGATAATACTAGAGAGCTCAAATTTTCAGGATAAGATGCAGTTAGCAGACTAATGAAATACGCTAAGTTTCATTTATTTAGCTGTTATACTTTGGATTTTATTAATACCTAAAATATGTCGATTCCGTCACTCACTCACTGACTGACTGACTGACTGACTCATGATCATCAAAACCTCTAGGGTACTTCCTGAAGTCCTAGAAAGCTGAAATTTGGTATGCAGGCTAGGATTAGCACACAAACAACAAAAAAATTAAAAAATCAATAACTTTCACCGTCCAACCCCTTATAAAGGTAGGGGTCTGGTTATGTATTATCGAACCCTCATAGCTTCGGCCTGGATAATACTAGAGAGCTCAAATTTTCAGGATAAGATGCAGTTACCATACTAATGAAATACGTTAAGTTTCATTTATCTAGCTTTTATACTTTAGATTTTATTAAGATCTGAAATACGTCGTACCCTCAATGCTTCGGTCTAAATAATACTAGAGCGCTCAAATTTTCAGGATAAGATGCAGTTAGCAGACTAATGAAATACGCTACGTTTCATTTATCTAGCTTTTATACTTTTGATCTGGGGGCACGGCAGTGCCCCCGCCAAGACGAGCCGAAGGCAGGAAGGGCACTTCGTACCTTTTCTGGAAGTTTTTCGTCGTATTTTCGAACCCTTATAGCTTCGGCCTGGATAATACTAGAGAGTTCAAATTTTCAGGATAAGATGCAGTTAGCAGACTAATGAAATACGCTAAGTTTCATTTATTTAGCTTTTATACTTTGGATTTTATTAATACCTAAAATACGTCGATTCCGTCACTCACTCACTGACTGACTGACTCATGATCATCAAAACCTCTAGGGTACTTCCTGAAGGCCTAGAAAGCTGAAATTTGGTATGCAGGCTAGGATTAGCACAGAAATAACAAAAAAATTAAGAAATCCGTAACTTTCACCCTGCAACTCCTCATAAAGGGGGGGTCTGGTTATGTATTATCGAACCCTCATAGCTTCGGCGTGGATAATACTAGAGACCTCAAATTTTCAGGATAAGATGCAGTTATCATACTAATGAAATACGCTAAGTTTCATTTATCTAGCTTTTATACTTTGGATTTTATTAAGATCTGAAATACAGCGTACCCTCAATGCTTCGGCCTAAATAATACTGTGTAATAATGTGATTTCTTACAAAAGTGCAAACAGCTTGTATAAGCAAGTTGACCAATAGAAAAACAGAAAAGTAGGGTATTGAAAAAAAATCCATTTTCTAAATAATCTTAAAACTAAATTTAGTTGTAACAGATAATCCCACCCAAAATATTTCATGTAAAATAAGTTGCCAAGACTCACATACTCATAACGCTTTCACTGTTAAAAAGTTATCAGATCTCATTTTACAAAAAGAAATGAAATCTCACCCAAAACACTTCGTGTAAAATAAGGTGCCAAGACTCAGATGCTCATAATGCTTTAACTGTTAAAAAGATATGAGATCTCATGTAGAGCCAAGCCCCTAACTCTACAAGCCCTAACTCTAAAAACCCTATATCTTGGTCAAAAAGTATGCCAAGCCATACTTTTTGACCAAGATATAGGGTTTTTAGAGTTAGGGCTTGTAGAGTTAGGGGCTTGGCTGTTTCATGGAACTATTTCACCCCCCCCCAAACATTTCATGTAAAATACGTTGCCAAGATGCTCATAACGCTTTCACTGTTAAAAAGTTATCAGATCTCATGTAGAGCCAAGCCCCTCACTTTACATGCCTAACTCTAAAAACCCTAATATCTTGGTCAAAAAGTATGCCTTGGCATACTCCATATCCTTTACATAACTGCATGGGATTGTCTGTGCGACAGCCACGAAACGGCCAAGCCATACTTTTTGACCAAGATATAGGGTTTTTAGAGTTAGGGCTTGTAGAGTTAGGGGCTTGGCTCTACATGAGATCTCATATCTTTTTAACAGTTAAAGCATTATGAGCATGTGAGTCTTGGCACCTTATGTTACACGAAGTGTTTTGGGTGAGATTCATCTTTCTATAAATATCGTTCGGCAAACAAAAGGTTTTGCATGATGTGAAATTACTTGAAGTTTGAACTGATATGTAATAGTGTATAAAATTTTGTGGAAATTTTCCACCTAGCAAAATCAATCATGCTATTGGGTATTAAGTTGTGGAACTACTTGACATCATGGCTGCCTCAACTAGCTCACATGTGTCTCCTGAATACTTTCAAGTTAATCGTAAAGGTTAGTGTTTACATGGTCTTGTGATTTGAATGGCGAGAATAAAATTAAAATATGTGCCTTTAAATCAGAATTAATTGCAAAACAAACAAAAAAATAAAAAACTAAGAGAGTGAAAAAGAAAAAAAACACGAAAACAAAAATTTATTTTCTTCTATGTTCAATATTAAATTGACGACACAAATTTCACAAATTTTGATCAGTTTTTGTTTTAATCATTTGTCGATATGACAGCTGTCACAATACAAGCCTTCAAAATCGTGTCGAATGACGTTAAAGACATGTAAGCGTTACTAGAGTCAATGTATGTAAAAAAAAACTGAACGAACTTTTAGGCCAACGCAACATTAGCGATGATCCATTCGGAAAGCGATAATTCTAAATTTTCGATGAAATTTCACTATTCTGCCAAAAGACTCGAATTGCTTCTTGCCACATCTGTTCTTTTAGGCACAGTTGCCAATTGACTAGCTTAAAAAGTGCTGAAAGTAAGGAAGAATGCAATAAAAAATATTAAATAGCCAAATAAATAGGCAATCGCTGCAAACTTAAGAGCAATACCAGATCTTGGGAATACAAGTATTGAAAAGGCGTAATATGCCAACGTGAATCACGATAAGAAAAACAATATTCTAATTCATTTATTTCTACTTACAAATGAAAACTCCCTCGAAATCAATGTAGGAATTGATGCTAAAATGTTTCCTCCCTTAACTTTCGAAGCTCTGGATGGATTTCCTTGTAACTTTGTCTGCGTTATATTTGGATTGAGAGGCGATCTTAACTCATTTTTTTTTTTTTGTGGGTATCCTGATCTTGAAATTGGTGCCCTGATGGTGACAATTTCCCATAAAGTAATGGCATCTAAATTGATATTAGATCAATGTCCCTTTAGATAGTCGAGAATCGCTGGGAGCCTAAAGTTCTCAAGTTTACAAATAGAGCACAAAAGATCGTGGAATCGCGACTTTTCTTGACTTTTCATTTGAGAAAATTCGTTCTTATAAGCGTGGTCGAGGAGTAAATTATTTATGTTTAGGACTTTGTAATATTGAATTTGAATATTAAAAATTAAATTTGAAAAGCCTTTTTGAAAGATAACACGTGTCGAAAATTGAAAAAACTTAATATTTATTATAAATATGAAAATCTGAATTTAATGATTCGAATCCAAAAGTGGTCAGAAGACGATTGGGTACCTTAAGATCAAATTGCAGGTAAGTATATATGAAGAAAAAGGTTTATTAAATTTGGAAGTTCTTAAGCTATATTTGCTGATAATTTGTTCTCTATTTTAGATAAATTCATAATGATTATTTTATAAAATAAAATTATAAATACAAGTTTCAGTAGTTTTTTTTGAAATTATTAGCAGCTCTTAAGTGATTAATACAGGTCTATTAATGTAGTCTAATACAGGTTCAATCTTTTTCCCATTCTATATTATTATAATGCAATCTGAAAAAAATATACAATTGTTTGTTGTAGATTTTTATATACAACACTTACATCAACCCAACTAATTTGTGTTGATGAATTAATGTTTTAAGATTATTTCTTTAACAACAAAAACTTAACTGAATTTAAGAAATTAGATGTGTCATATTGAAGTTTCCAGATAAAAAAAATAAAAAAGGGGATATTTAAAAAAAAAAAAAAAGTTGCGGATTTCTTTGGATTATCCATTGGATTATCGTAAATAGTAATAGATATTCACCCCTTGCAGCGGGGAGTTTATAAAACAAAGTATAAGTCCTTTTTTTGAACAAAAATAGCTTATAGCTGAATATTCTAAGCCATTAAGAATCTGCTCTTTGCCTCCAAAATGGCAGTCGTCGTGACAGTGTCCTTACTTATACTAGAATCTCTTCTATTCTCTTTCCCCTTACAAGGGAACCACTCGAACTGGATAAACGAAGTTTGTAATGAAACTT
>JAFIDM010008307.1:0-34069 GCA_023159025.1 Thereuonema tuberculata | reverse complement strand
GATATAGGGCTTTCAGAGTTAGGGCTTGTAGAGTTAGGGGCTTGGCTCTACATGAGATCTCATATCTTTTTAACAGTGAAAGCATTATGAGCATGTGAGTCTTGGCAACTTATTTTATATGAAATGTTTTGGGTGGGATTTCATTTCTTTTTGTAAGATGAGATCTGATAACTTTTTAACAGTGAAAGCGTTATGAGCATGTGAGTCTTGGCACCTTATTTTACACGAAGTGTTTTGGGTGAGATTTCATTTCTTTTTGTAAAATGAGATCTGATAACTTTTTAACAGTGAAAGCGTTATGAGTATGTGAGTCTTGGCAACTTATTTTACATGAAATGTTTTGGGTGGGATTATCTATTACAACTAAATTTAGTTTTAAGATTATTTAGAAAATGGATTTTTTTTCAATACCCTACTTTTCTGTTTTTCTATTGGTCAACTTGCATATACAAGCTGTTTGCACTTTTGTAAGAAATCACATTATTACACAGTATTATTTAGGCCGAAGCATTGAGTGTACGACGTATTTCAGATCCTAATAAAATCCAAAGTATAAAAGCTAGATAAATAAAAGTTAGCGTATTTCATTAGTATAGTAACTGCATCTTATCCTGAAAATTTGAGCTCTCTAGTATTATCCAGGCCGAAGCTATGAGGGTTCGAAAATACGACGAAACGATTCCAGAAAAGGTACGTAGTGCCCTTCCAGCCTTCGGCTCGTCTTGGCGGGGGCACTGCCATGCCCCCAGATTTGCATTGAATTATTCAATGATTAAAAAACATTTCTATTTGCTCCATTAGACACTAGGGAGAATAGAAATCCAATTTATTGTCAATTATTATTCCAACTCTTCGTTTTTACCAAAAAAATGAAAAAGAATCCTTAAAAAGTTTTTTAATCCTCAAAGAGTTTTTTTTTTAGTTTATCACAATAATTTCAAAATAATCAAATTAACAGTGACGCTGTAACATTCTAATCTTCAACTGCAGTAATTGAGTTATGATGCTACTTCCAAAGTATCAAAGTGCGAATCCTAACTTTAGCTTTGTGCCTTCCGATTGATATTTTTCTTGAATTATTCGGGCACGTTAAACTTCTTTTAATTTGAATGAAGTTACGTAAAATTTTGTCAGTGACATTTATTCTTCATTTTCCGTGTCTTCATCATTTTTCTCTTCAAGGCAAGATGATTTTTTGTTTTTAATTTTCAAAATATTCTATTTTGGAAAACAAATATCATCAAATTTCCATTATATTAAAAAAGTCTTGAAATGAAAACGTTTTTTATTATGATTATTTGATAGCTAAAAAAAAAAAAAAAATTAAAAATCTAAAACAATTTTAAAAAACAGTTTTTATTTTTTTTTTAAATTTAACTTTTACACTAATAATAAAATGTATTATGTTTATGGACAGCCCCAAAGTATTCTCAACGCCCCCTTTCTTGATGCATTACCTTCCTGCCATTTAGTAAAATATGCTAAAAAGCGAGTTTTTTTGCTAAAAATAAGTACTTTTTTTGAAGATAACAAAAATATTTATTATTGAATTGGGAAAAATTACTTATTTTTTTTTTTTTTAATCATCAACAAGAGTTTGTCTTTTTACCTCTACGAATTAAAAATTACCTCTACAAATAAATACTTAATACGATAAAATGCTTATAAATTTTTATACGATTGTTGTACGATAAAGTGCTTATCAACAAAACTAAAATTAAAATTCTGGTAAAATTGCAATTTGATTGGTAATTTTTAATTTTACCTCCCTTAGAGGTGTGGTACTTGTACTTGAAAAGCCAGCCACTAGATTAAGTATTCTCTTTAGAAAAAGCATTAATCCATCCTTTATTTTTATTTCATGTAATTGTGGTACGTACGTAATCTTTCCCCTTTTACCCACCCCTACTATTCTCATTCTATCTGGATCTCAAGAAGCGAACTATCCATTAAATTTATAATCTGGATAATATGTATTTTAAAATTCCCTCTGCATTTAGCATAAAAAGATTTTTTCCCCACTAAAATGCAAACAGTTTTGTAAAATATTTGTTTTAAATTTTTAATCCAGTTGAAAATTGTTAATTTTTTTTCTGTTTTCTTTCAAAGTTTTAAACATTATCTTTTTCTTTTTTCAGCCAATAGATTCCTCTTGAACCAAGATACCAAGATGTCTATCTTTGAGATGTTAAGCTGTGGAAAACCTGAATTGTAGTGAGGGAGGAACAGTCAAGGAGATCTTACCAGTTTTTGCGTCTGAACAACACAGTGCCAATGACAGACCAGCAGCTGAAGTGTTCCATCAAGCAGGCTTTCGATGATGGCTCTTGCATGGGATACTTCGGGATAGATATTGGCACCAAGCGCTACTACGTGCACTGACCTTCCAACTGCTGTCCACCGCTATATCCACCTTGTCCCACTTGTCCTTGTCTTTTGCAGTACAGCCAGTATGGGTCATTTCCTTCGCTAACTGTTTGGTATAAAAATCCATCTCACAGAATGTTTCTGACCTTTTTAGGATTAACAAGACATTTCTATGCAGAATTCACAAAAATTAATTTGAATATCAAAGGATCAAAATTATTTTTGCAATAAATTTGACTGTTGTGAAATAGAACCCCAACGTTAATTAATTATTAATCAGAACAGTACTGTAAATTTTATCAATAAATGCAATAGTTTAGAGCTTATAATAATTGGAATAACTGAACATTGCTTTATTTCTCACTTTTGTCATTGTGATCTCAGTTGTAATTAGGAAAATAAAGTATGTTTAAATTAAATATTTTGTGAAAAAAGAAATGATAAAATACTTTAAAAATAGGTTACTTTCTTCTGTTGAACATTTAAACAAAAATTGCCCAACATAAACCTACATGGAATTATTTCCAAATCCTCATCTCTTAAACAATTTATTGTTTACATGATAAAAGAATAAGTTTTTGAAATAATCTATATTACTAAAATCTTTTATTTCTCTGGCGCAATTTCCTGTGAGAATGGAAAATATAAGTAATTTTCACAATGAAACGACAGGAATTGAACCTGCAACCTTCTGATCCGAAGTCAGACGTCTTAAACATTAGGCCACCGGGACTAAAACTCATTTTATTTTGTTTTTTTGACTTATATGTCCTTCCCATTCGCCCCATTAAATAATGAATGTATTCAATCTGTTTTTTTGAATCTCAAGATTATTTATTTATTTCCGATCTGTCTATTTATTTGTAATTCGAAAATGACAATTAAAATTATGATTGCCGAAACGTTGCAATATTTTAAATATAATATTCTTACTTAACCAAATCTGTGATATAGAAAAACAAGGCGTGTACATGGGAGATGGCCTAGTACAATTTAAAAATAATGAAGATCTGTTATTAGTTATCTGTTAAATATAAATAAATTTTCCATTTCAATGAAGATTCCTCAAACCCGCAATTTCTTAAAGGGCGAAAACTTAATGCATTACTAAAAAGATTAGTTAACACAACAGGATGTGCAAGTCCTAGAGTGCGGGAAAGGTCTAGGCTCCCAGCGATTCTCCACCAACTAAAGGGATTAATATCCATTATTTAGATGCCATTACTTTATGGGAAATTATCACCATCAGGGCGCTAATTTCTCGACCAGACTCTCACAAAAAAATTAGTGAAGATCGCCTCTCAATCCTTACTTATTGCAGACAAAGTTACAAGAAGATCCATCCAGGGGTTCGAAAGTTAAGGGTGGATACTTTTGAGTCTCCATTCCTTATCTAATAAAACATTGATTTCAATTTCATTTTGTTTTCATTCGTAAGTAAAATGAATGAATTAGAATATTGTTATCATCATTTACATTAGCATGTTACGGCTTTTAAATATCAACACTTGTATTCCTAAGGTTTGGTATTTCTCAAGTTTGCAGCGGATGCCTATTTATTTGGCTATTCACTCAGTTGGTGACAGATCTACAACAAAGGATTGATTGGTGTTCAATTAAGACAGTGTATCTCAACCTTATTTTTTTCGGTCAACCACCAAATAGCAACTCTGCAGACAATATAGTTTTAATGAATTTGATATATTGTTAAACTACTGCTTTATACATCAAGTTGGCAGATTGTGTCCTTGATGACTATTGTTTTTATAGACAGGTGTTCTCCGAATTACTTACATTCCGATCAGGTGGTCGTATGTCATATATAAAGTGTTAACTATACAGCATGTATATATATATACTGTCGGACATATGTATCTTTATACAAACGGAAAATGCTAAAATAATTCAGATACCTGGTAATGCAATAAAGCATATGTATAGCCAGTTTCAGAAAAAGATCAGGAGTGACTTCAGCCTAGGAATATATCTTCTGCGGTGGCAAGATGGTCTAAGCTTCTGTCTTTCATGCTGGATTCATTCTCCTTTCTGCCTTTTTATGATTTGTTTTTTTGTTTTCTTTCACCCTCTCCAATTTTGTGTTTTTGTTTTGTTTTGTATTTTGTTTGTTTTGCAATCAATCCTGTTTAAATTATATATATTTTAAGTTTAATCTCGCCAGTCAAATGATAAGACCACGTAGAGATTGATCTTCACGATTAACTTGAAAGTACAATTGCGGAGACACGTGTGGTCTAGTGGAGGCAGCCGTGATGTCAAGTAGTTAGACAATTTAGGATGTGGCCGCGTATGAACTTTGTGTACAGCATGATGGCAAACACACAGACGCATTAGACACTTATGTATAAATATTTTCTGAAATATGACGACCAATTAAGGGGTACGGTTACCTCACGACAACAACACTGTTCATTTCAGGAGACACGTGCGAGTTAGTACAGGCAGCCGTAATGTCAAGTAGTTCGACAACTTAACCCATAGCATGATTGATTTTCATAGTTTGAAAATTTCCACAAAAATTATTTTAAAAACTTATTAGATATCAGTTCAGACGTAAAGTAATTTCACATCATACAAAATCTTTTGCTTGCAAAACGATATTTACAGAAAGGTGGAACTATGTTTCGGGTTGACGGATATTGTGTAACTTGGTTCAGTAACTCGCTTATCTTTTGCTGAAACTGAATTTAGATTAAAGGAAATTTAACTTGCCCGATGATTCAAAGAATTGAGTAAGCAAACCAGTCTCTTCCCGGTGACAACTCAGGGTGCGAATCCTTTCTTGTAATCATGGATGCGAATCCTTTGCTTACTCAATCCTTTGAATTTAGATTAATACATATAAAATGTTAAGTATCTTTATATGCTAAGTATCTGTAGTCTAACAGATCAGTGGTGACGAATGCGATTTCTCGAGATTCACGTACAGCCTCTTTCCGAAGCTTCTCGCAAAATGTCGACGCACAATTTTTACAAAGCAGCACACGCAAAATGTATTGCAAGTAAAAGAGTATTTTCGGAGAGAATAATTTTGCCAGTCCTCCATTTTCTTTTGTAGTTGGGACTTCATCTATTGATGAAAGGATCAGCAAAATATTTTAAATGTATAATTTTAGAAAATGAAGCCTAGTACGGAATTTGAAATTATTACTTGTCATTTAGTAAAACATCCAATTCACGAAGTTATTTATATTGGAAACGAAAGCTAAAAAAATATAAAATGAAAAAGACCCATTTTTTCTTTTAAAGGCGTTTTCAGGATCACAATATTAGACGGAAGAGCTATCAAACATACTGATCAAAAAACAAAGAAAAAAATTAATGAAGAAAACCAAAAAAAAGTTTACTTCTTAAAATTTATAAAGTAAACAAAAACAAAATAAAAATTTCCCAGGAGATTATAAATACTTTTATATAAGACAATTCATTCAAAACTTAAAATATAACATTACAGTAATGAATTTCAAAAAGGCACAAATATACATTTCAGTGATTTCATTTGCTAATAATAAAATAAAATTAAATCAAATTAAAAGAAATATGCTAAAATGTTTAATTTCAATTTTTGTTTTAATTTCATTGACAAATTTCAATAAAATGAAAGATGTGAAAATGAACAGACTTTACTTTTCATAACACTGAAACCAGTTAAACAATAGATTCAATGCACAGCATTTTACTACTGATAGAGAGTCACAGTACTACATTTCTTGAAACCTCGGTAAGAGGCTATTATCTCGGATTTTTATGTGAGTCTCGAGAAATCTCGTTTTTCATCAGTGATCTGTCAGACTATTGGTTTGTCACTGTTAAATTTTTAAGAAGAAAAAAAAAGGGAATTGTTAAAGAATTTCCATTCTTAATTCTAATTCTATATATTTTGACAGTCTTCTGTTATGATGTATATCATACCCTGTTTTGGTTTTGCTATAATATATATTTGCAGATTACCTCATGTTACCTGAAATCAAACAAAGAGCACTATGACGAGTTAAGGATTACCAACAGCCCGATCATCACTGATCAGCATCTCTGTTTGTTTACACTATAGTTATTCTTTCTACCGACGGTGGCACTAGAAGAAGCAACGTCACCGCAGGACATGTGGAGTCATGGACATTTCTAGAAGCATTTTGTGGGAATGTCAGTCTTTATATTTGCAGTTCCATTGTAATTTCTCTCACTTGATAATAGGTACTCCATTATGTAACCAGAAACTATAGTTGTGTTTTTCATTTATTGTATTAAAACCAATTTATTCAAGTGCATCGGTTTCGTTTACGTGATTAATAACGAACAATGCACGTAAAGTCTTGGTAATTCTGAGCGTCACTGTTAATTTGATTATTTGGAAATTATTTCTAGAAACTCAAAACAAACAAAAAAAAAGGCCTCTTTTAAGAATTTTTTTTATTTCTTTGGTAAAAACACAAAATGTTGGAATAATGACTGACAATAATTTGTATTTCTGTCATCCCTGTTGTCGAATCGATCAAATAGAAAATGGTTTTTAATCACTAAATAATTAAATGCAAATTGTAAGTTTTTCTATAAAATCAATTCATTTGTATATTTTTTTTTTTATTTTCCTGTTTTATTTATAACAGTCATTAATATTATTTTACGAAATCTCATCTGCGAAATTAACGTTATTTTTTTTTTTTTTTGGATGAAAAAGATTCGTTAATCCTTACTAGGAATAAAAGCGATGGAAAAATATGTTTTGGTGCTGTAGTTTTTATGAAAATTAGAGATATATTTCGAACTTTTTGAGGAACCACGCGTATAGAACTTGGCCACTTTGAACTATTTTCAAGATGGCGGTGTTAATACTATTTTCAAGATGGCTTATAACTTGAAAGAAATCATTCCGACATGAGAAAGGCCGTGAGAAAAACATATTTCCAACGACGATGCAAAAAATAATTAAATAAATAAATAAATAAATAAATAAACCAACATATATGAACATGTAAAACCAGCAAATTCGTTTTGTCTCTGCTGTATATCGAAAGCCAATGTTTTCCACAAAAATATAAATATCAAAAGTAAGTAAAAAAAAAAAAAAAATTAATTACATAAAAAAAAAGAAAGCTTACCTGTAGCTGGCGCGCGTAAAGAAACAAAAATAAAGCATAGAGAACCTAATTGAAAATAAATTATGAATTTATTTCAGAAAATATCCTGGAGGTGGATGGCGCCTCAACGATAATTTCTTGTTTAATGTTTCATAAAATCGAACGTAATCGGGTAAAAGTTTAGATTACGGTAACCCCCGGATGTTGGCCTATTTTTCCGAGTTCTGAGAAGATGGCTGCTTTGAAACCACTATTAAGACAGTGGAAATTGTTTAAATTAACTATAAATTTTAAAAATTTAATATTAACTATTGAAAAGTAAAATGTGCTTTGCAGGTAAGGTTTTTGAAAAATGGTTTCGCACGATCTTTTACTAGAAAAACTAACCCTCATCTGGCTAACTGCGATCTTGAGATATTAGTATGCATCAAGTCGCACCTCGCCCGGCACCCTTCAAGCCTATTAACAGGTGCCTGCGGCGCAGGTGACCGTAACCCTTCGACCTTCACATGTTGTCGGTAAATTTGTGGATACATAAAATCACAAGTATGAAGAAATACCATTGTTTGTTAATTTTTATAAATTAGAAGAGCTCAAACTAAGTTAATTATTTTCCTCCCTATTTTATTATAGGTGAGCCGTCGCAACATTAATGAAATTAAACAACGAACGTTTAATTATGTTTATTTATTATTTCTTTTACTACCAGCTGTTTAAAATTATATTAAAAATGTCGTTTGTAGGCAGTAGATTTTACGAACGTAAAATAGGAAATTATCATTCACCACAATCCATTATTTTTAATTTCCCACCATTGCTTTATAATTTTTCCCAAAATTTGAATAATTTCCTTTCAATTTTTTCAATAAATTTTCTCAGTTTCAGATATAATTTTAAATTGAGCCCGCCATTATCGTCCTCATTTTAAAAGCGTTACAGATTCGGTCTTCATCGACTCCCAAAGATGCTGAAACCTCATGCTTCAAAACTGTGCATCCGCCGCCACCAAAGAGTTCCAATTAAATGTGTAAATTACTTAAAAATTACAAAGGGAATCCAGGATTTTCCAACGCTTTTATTCCCATCATGGGGTAGACTTGAGTTGACGGTACTGCCAATAGGACGCTTTGTTGGCATTCACTGCGGATGGGCGTTTTTTTGTTTCCGGCCTACGATTTTGCGGGAGGATACATGATGTCATGATATTTATCATCGTCGATCACGTGATCGCCATACCACGTGTGTTCTTTTTTTCTGAATTCAACATGGTGGTTCTACATGGTGTGCCTCTTCAATGGTCAGGTTTTTAGGAAATACCTGCTGGTTTCTGTGATTTTATTTTTATTTTGAAAATGAGAAAACGATCCTACAACACATTACAGGATGGAGGATACCAGCATTGGACCGTCAATCGTAATATCCATTTCAAAGATCCTATTACTGGAGCTAAACGTATATCATTCAGAGTACATGGTCCGCATCAAAGATAGGCCTAACCATTTTTTTTTGGACTAAACTAACGAATACAGTACTAATCAACCGGATGCTTCGTAAATATGTTTTTGTGGTATAATGGTGATGGCCCCTTTTATCAAGAAGCAACTTTTCGGAAATATTCAGGGTTTTTTTCTGGTTTAATGGCAATGGCCCCTTTCAGCAAGAAGTACCTTTCCTGTATTCGCTTCCGGTCGTTCTCTTAGAAATTGAAACGTCAGACATCAACTTCAGCGTCCGGTTCCTGAAAATAGCTCGGAAACGACCATGTTTCACACCGCGGAGAAAAAAAAAAATAATAACACCTCGTACTGTCAACTCAAGTTTTACCTCATCATGTATTAAGGAATCACTTTCTTCCAAAAAATAAAATTTGCTCTAATTCTACAGATGAGTTTTTGTAAAAATCTACCCAATCATTTTCTTAAAACAATTCTAATAAAAAGTTAAAAATATCGATTAAGTATTGGAATCCTTACCTCACCAAATTCCCTTTTTCCCTATCGTCATACCGTAGTCTTCCCATCATAGAAACTACTTTATGATTGTATTTTTTTTCCAGCCAATTAAAATGGACTTTAATCATACCCATTTGTATCAGTGATCTTTATTGGACGAACTAATAATCGGTCTTATAATAATTGTGCACAGCCACCGTAGAATGAGTTCGTTATCATTCGAGTTTTAGCCTCCACTAACAATGGTGGCCGTGTTTAATGCTTTGACTACAGTCCACGGTCCAAAACAAAGCAATATGAAAATAATAATTCAGATAAATAACTGGGATTGTTCGCTATGAATACTACATCGCGTTGATTCTTATTTGCGCTTAGTTAATTTAATTCTCCTTGTAGAATCATTTCATATCCTGAAAACTTGTGAGCCTGGGAGGGCAAGTGAAAATGAACAAAAAAACATAAAAATTCAAAAGAACTTTCATCTACGGATTGGACCAAACCACGCATCAAAATTAACGGAAGATTTTCGAAAGGTTTGAATGATTTATTACCTTTTTTATCTATTTATTTTAGCCATATTTTCGAGTGATAGGCTTATTTCACGGCAGTTGTTTTCAGTATAAAGCTGGGATAATTACTTACGTTTCTGAAAAACTAAATTTTGAAAAAGCTCGAAAAATTCTTTTAAATATATGTAAAAAGTCAGATTGAAAAACGTGTTATTAATTGGCACATTAGAATATTTTCTTGATTCAAATGGAAAAGATGAACCCTTAATTAAGCTGAAGTAATTTATGTAAAATTAAAACAAATAAAATTAAAATAGAATTTTTTATTTAGGTAATTTATGTATTCGATATTTATTATTATAATTCTTTTATAATAGTTACAGCTAGTTTCTCATTCCTTTGATTTTATTGAGTGAAATGTAAATTATTGTTTTTTTATCTTTGAAGATGTTAATTTTGAATTGATTTTAGAGTGAATTTCAAATTGCATTACATTTAAATTTAAATTTATACCTAATAGCTTTTTGTCAAATTTAAATCATTGACTTTTTTTTTTTAATTCACACAGAAAAGTTGTTTCTTTAATGGAATCAGTTAAGCTGATTAAAACAGGATTTTAACTTTAATCTATGTTATATTAAAATTTAAATTTCAGTTTCAGACGTTAAGATTGAGGTTAGGCTTATAACACAATAGGCCTAAAATTGTTTGAAAAATGGAATTGCAGTTTAAAATAGTTTCGATATTTGAATGGTAAAAAAAGTGTTTCATTTGATACTTGTTGTTTTGAATTGTTATTTACGATTTGTTTTTTTATTTAATAAGAAATTTAATAAGAAATTTACGGTTTATATATTAAAAGTTGAATTCTAAAATGGCTTTTAAATGGTTTGTGATGCAATGAAATTTTTGCTGGTTTAATCGTGAAGGGAATGCATGATACTTGTTTTGCAGTGTTTATGAACAGAATTGAAAGAATATTAATAAATTAAATGAAATATTTAACGATTATTCTCGAAATAATGAGATTCAGATTTAATGTGATAGAATCGGTTAAAAATATTGAAAAGCAGTAAAACAGAACCCCTACATTAAAAATTACAAAAATCAGTATATACTCGACACTAATGCAGAATTTCATTTCAAATTTATAAATATATAAATTTCCAAATTTTAATCATAGAACTCGAATTCTGGTTTGGTTTTTAAACTCTTTTTAAAAAAATTTTAGTTGTCTTTATAATTAGCTGACAATTGCTAGTTTAGATATGAAGATTTTAGATCCATTTAGTATAATACTTCTATTTTTATATATTTAGGTAACAGTGAACCACTGAAACTTAAGAAATATTCGTTATTTTGTAAAGAAACGAATCAGAAGCACATAAAAGAATACGGTTTTCTATGAATACGATGCTATCTATGTACTTAATAAGAAATTTACAAATTTAGGTGGCATTCATTCGCAGGACTATGGATGAACACAAAATGGCGGAAAAAATATGGTGCTGAAGTTTCAGGGTCATTTAGAACCATCTTCAAAGTGAAGGGCATTCCGAAATTTAAAATTGACATTTACTTACAATTTTGTAGAAATACATCAAAAAAATTGAAGAGATGCAGTTTTTTCTGTTGTAGTTTTCCTGTAAAAAATTTACGTTCATGGTGCTTCAATTTCAATGAATGTTCAGATAAAACGTTGTTTGATCTGAAAATGGTAATCTCAAGATTTTGTCCAGTTGATTTATTAAATATGGTTTAAAGTTATGAAACATCACAATGCAGTTTTTATTAGGTTGTTAACTTACCGGGAGAAAACTCAAGGAGCGTTTTTAACTATTTTTTGGTGGAAAATAGTAATTTCATCGAAATAGAGATATCAGTAAGATCGATTTAGGAGAGTATAAATTTATATCTGGTAATATAAGGTGGTTATAATTAAAATTGGTCTATTTAGAGCAACCAGCTGCAACTAATAGTCGGAGAGACACGAAAAGTTGTGCACATACTATTCAACGGATGCGCTCAACGATTCTGCAAAATACAAAAAATAGTTACAACTTTTTTTTTTTTTTTAAATTGTTTGAGATTAAATTATTTTGTTTTACGTGCTATCAAATAATCGTAATAAACTTCTTCATTAAAGACTTTCTAAGTATCAAGCAAATTCATTTGATGCTGTTCGTTTCCATGGAAAAAAAAATGTTTTGAAGCATTGTTTTATAAAAATAGATTTTGTTGATTCTATTAAAATTTTGTTTGTTTTTTAATTTTAATTTAATTAATTGTAGAATATTTTTAAAATTAAAAACAAGAAAATATAAATCCCCCATGCTTCACAAGCTTGTATTTAAATTTTCAGAGTTTTAGGTGCGTTGGTAAAAGAAATACCGGGTGATCAAGAAATAACAGGTGTTCGGAGCCCTGTAGCGTGTTATATACTAGTCGAAATAGAACAAAATTTGGCCACCATACACATTAAAGTATGAGGTTTCGATTTGTCAAGAAAAAAAAAATTAGTATCAAACAACGCCGATAGGGGAAATTCTGGCGCTAGGGTCGAAAAGTGTATCATGAAATTTGCATATACGGATACTTTATGACACGATATCGAGGATAAAAGGAGGGGTTGCAGGAATTCTAAGTAATTTTGCAAGAAGTCGCCCGTCGCACAGTGGGGCGAAATGCATCAAAAGTTGGCATAAATTATATTGAGGGTTTTTAAATAAGGTAATGAAAAAGAAAATACATATGAATGATTCAGTTAAATTGAATACATTTTGTAACATTTTACCTTGTTAATTCACTTTCCGAGGAATAATCAGACTCGTTATCTCTGATGACTGTGGTTTCATCTGAACTAAACCTAATATCTGGTGGCAAGAGCAAGTCTAAGACATCCTTTTCGAACATTGTCTCCTTCTTCTTGGGTACCTTTCTCATGCTAGTGATTAGAGGGTCCGAAGATATAAAATGAAATTTAATATATCTTCATTTGTTTTGCTGCGTGACATTTTACATGAAAAACATTCTCTCTAGTTCTTAACCCGTTATTTCTCGCTTCCTGTATATCTTCGCTCAGCTGTCCTATTGGTAAAAACGCATGTTGTATTATTTGCGGACCGTGAATTAAAACTTTGTGCACGATTCGGGGCATTGGGTACCATGCATATTGAAGTGCAAAACGTTCTGCCGTCTCTGGGGCATATGTGCGGTACTTATCCACAATTACTTCGTGGCTACTAGAAATAGTTTGTAAAACAATTTTAAATCATCTTACCACATCAGGGTCCACGCCCGTTATGCTAGCCGACAATTCTGGGTTGTTGAAGAAACGCTCGGCTGTGTTCCCATCGTTGCTGCTTCCAAAGCCAGGTTTCGGTTTTTGATAATTATCAACTGATAAGCCCATTTCAGTTCTAAATCTCTTCTAGATAGTTTTCTTTGTATGTGCAACAATTTGTTTATTATCACCTCCACGTACTTGCCACTTTTTTAATGGTAATTTATAAGCAAGATATAGTAAACATTCAAAAAATCTTATCCAGGCATGAAGAATCGAAAATCCAAATTCCAATCGGTGAGTGTCAATTATGTTTGTTTCGCTGACTTTTTCTATATTATTAAAGTTTTTTGATATGAGTCCACAAATGAAACATCGGTGTGTAGATGTGGTTTCAATGAGTGCGTTGCACACTTTCCCGTAGTAAACAGCATAGTAAACAGCATTGTATATTTAACTTTAATATATCATTTAATTCATAAGTCAGTGACATTAGCTGTTCTATTTGTGTTTGTATGTTTTTGTTTTTCTTTTTTCGTTACCTCTGTTGTTTCTCGCTCTAATTGAAATCTAATAGGCCTACAGTACCTTGTCGAAGACGTTCTTTCATTTTGCCAAAAGACAATTTGCTGTTGCTCTTCTGATATCAGTCTTATGGGTACCAAAGATGAAATAATATTTGAATCAGTAGCATTAGGGTCTTTACTAAACTTTTGCTTATATTGTAACTGTGCAGATTCATCGAAACCCCACTTGCAAATCAAAAGTAAATTTTTTATGTCTTCTGATCTTTGAAGTTCCAAAACATCTTTTTGAGCTTCCAAAAGGCGAGAAGCAGTGTGGTCAAGTAAGGTCTGCAATTTGATTTCAGCGACAGTATCTGTCACTGCAATGCTTTCTTTTTGCGGGTAACAATTTTTTTAACCAATTGTACTTTGTGGTAGGATGGGAATCTTAGAGTTTGTCATTTTCTCTAATTATATTATATTGATGCCTGGTAAGTTTAGCTTCGATACACATAGCAAGGGCTTCTGTTCCTGTAAGTTGCCTCCTTTGGGTGATTGCTATACCTTTTTGTAAGCAATCCGATATTTACCGGCTCTTGCCAGTGATGTCGCAGTAACATCTTTCACAACCTTGGACGCCTCTATTTGACCTGCAGAACGTAAACTCATCTGAGCTGGAAACGATTTTGTTCTATCAGAAGATCCATCAAAGCTTCTCTGACTGCGACCAACTCTCTGACTTGAAATAACAGCATAGTTCTGAAAATTTATTGAAGTTTCTAACCAATTTTTGTTTTAACCAGGAACCTTTTTTCTTTTCTTTTAGCCTCTTGCCATCTCTTCTTAAAATCAGATACAAAAAATGAAATTTTCTTGTGAACATCAGGAATTTATTCCTTCGGACACTTTGTACGTGTTTCGACAAATATCTTCATATTTAATATTTGCTCTTCTAATTTAAGATGACTAGATTGTCTCATTTTATCAAACAAAGCTATTCTACTTAGAAATATATCAGTGGAACCAGATCCTAAAAGAAAAAGAAAAAAAAAAATATTTTTTTTTTTTGAATAGTTAAGTTAAATAATTCAGAGGTCATAAAATCAAAAAAGCGCAAATATACGCAGCTTTTTCTTTCTGTTTCAGCAAGAACAATTTATAGACTAGCGTTAAGCTGAAAATTACACACATGATATGCTATGATGTCAACTAAAACCCTTCAAATAAAAATTGTTACAAAGAAAGTAATGTTTTTCAATACGTCGTGCTTAAGTAAGATTTAAAAAATATTAAATACAATATCTCAACTTCAATTAAAAAAATATCAACTAATCTGTTGGTAATGATGTCATGTTAACAGCACTTCAATAACTGTAAGCACCAACGAGCATTTAAACAGAATCCGTGGTGGGTTTTTCACTCAAATCGCAATCTCCACAAATAGCCGCGAGTACGGTCAAGTTTCAACTAACTTGGTGGGGATTACTTCATGCCATATATAACTCCTGCTACAGTAATGTAAGCGGGATACATCTAACTCTCGATTCCAGGTATTATTTACCACCTGTTATTAATTTGAATTTTTTGGATTTCTGCCAACAATTCGGATTATTTCGCCCCACTGTGCGTCGATGGCGTTGTCACTACGTGATCGTGCCTTATTAGTGAAGCTGTTTTATCAGCGGGATGCAAATGCCAATGCTGCTCTTCGTGAATACCGGCGGTTAAAACAGTTACGTAGAGGACCGATAACCATAACTAACTTTCGAAGAATGGTTGAAAAATTTGAAAGAACAGGAACTCTTGGTGTGCAACCAGGCCGAGGACGTAAACGTATCAAGCAGGAAAAAGTTGAACAAGTTGCAACTGCCGTTCAGGATCAGGCGATAGCTAATAAGCAGGGTATCAGCAGTGCACTTTTAATATCACGACAAACAGCTATCCTGTTGTCGACGGTGCAGAAGATATTGCGTAAGATCCTGAAATTTTATCCGTTTAAGATAACACCCATTCAAGAATTGCTCCCAGAGGACATAAATATCCGATTAGAGTTTGCTTTGAGATTTTTGGCTTGATTGGAAGTGGAGGACGAGTGACCGTGGCGGATATTACTTCCATGTGCACGGTGATATCAACACACACAACTGCCATATTTGGGCTGATACAAATCCACACGTTGGTCAAGAGATCCCCTTACATTCCCTTAGTGACTTGTTCTGTCAATTCCGACAGGTATGCCGCTATGCTCGAGAACTTTGTGATACCCCAACTGCAGCAAAGAAATTGTATCGATTCTACCATTTTCAGGCAAGATGGTGCGCCACCGCACATCGGACGTCGGGTGAAGGTTGTCCTGCGTCAACATTTCACAGACGCTAGAGTAATTAGTCGCGCATTTCCCATGAATTGGCCTCCTAGGTCCCTGATCTGAATCCTTGCAATTTCTGGTTGTGGGCCACCTGAAACGCATTGTGTATCAAGGACATGTTCCTGACATTCCTACCTTAAAAGATCAAATAACGTTACATGTCAGACGAATAAACACCGATATGCTGCGAGCCACCGTCGAAAACCTCGTGTACCGCATGCAATTAGTGGAACATGAGGCTGGTGGTCACCTTGAGCCAAATTTGTAGGTTGCTATAATAAATGTTTTTCATTGGTATTTGGTGTGTTGTTATTTACTGTTTCCATTGGCAGTTATGGCAGTGCGTTCAGTACATAACACGCTACAGGGCTCCGAACACCACCTGTTATTTCTTGATCACCCGGTATATAAAAGAAATAAAAGGTTAACAGTTGTCTGAATTGCTTGAGTCAGGATTGAGTAAAATACAGGGGACCGCTCTTGTATTTATGCTTGCTGGATGTCACACACTGTAGTGGCCAAACGGTTAGAGATATTAGAATGAAACCTTCACCATTGTGTTCAGCATCAAAAAGTAGGTGATCAGGTCCAAAAAAAATCAAACCTCTAGGACCATTCCCTGGTCAAAAGTCGGTGCTTCAATACGTTTTTCTTTTATCATATCTCAGCAACTGTTTGTTTCGCAAAAACGTGACCACCACCAATGTGTTCAGAAGGGTCGATATTGTGGGGATGTCTATCGCCGTTTTCCTCTTTATCGGAAGCGACCACTTTTGACACTCAACTTCCGGTTTGCTCTAAGCGTCCATTAGGTTCATTGGAAACGCTGCGCTGGTTAGGTTCACTCTACTTTCGTTTATAAAATTGTGCATATTATGGGGCCGCTTTGCTTTTGATACTGTTTAAAAGCATTAATTATCTTGTTATTTTTGTCTGAATAGTTAGAACATTTGTTAAAGATTCCTTCACTCATAGCGGCTCTACCGTAATATAGGTGTAAAACGGTGATTCTCAACTTTTTTCAGGCCACGGCCCCTTTTTGTCCCAAAGGGCTGTCCAAAAAAACTACGTCATGCTAAGTTTTATTTTGGACACCTTCCCTCTCCATGTAATAATCTTGGTAATAATCATGTAATAATCATGTAATAATCCCCCACCCTCATATTACGTCACAATATCACGCACTCGCCTCTAATTTACATAAAAAAACTCAAAGTATTTTTAACAGTTTACATAATATTGAAGCAGATATTCGTTTATATTTTTAAAGTTTCAGATAATTGCTGGTGTTATCTAAGTAGGAATGATTGAATTTCTTACTAGATATTTTTGATTTTCAAAAAATACATACTAAGTGAAATATAAATGTGACCCCCTTCTCTCCCTGTCATGCCTACGTAGTTTATGAACAGCCCCAAAGGATTCTCAACGCCACCGTTGATGCATTACCTTTTTAATCCTTCTGCCACTTAGTGAAATTTGCTAAAAAGCGGTTGTTGTTTTTGTTGTTTTTTTTTTTGGGGGGGGGGCCTAAAGATTACTCCTTTGTTTTTACAAGATTAAAAAAATATTTATAATTTAATTTAAAAAATTATTGTTGTTTTAATCAACAACAAAAGTTTCTTTTAATATAGTATAAGATTTAAAAAGAAATTTAAACATAGAGTAATTTGTGAAAAAAATCATAGAAAAACCTATACGTCCATCTTTTCTGGCACTTTTCGCATTTTTATCCTCTGAACATGATAATAAACTATAAAAAACTTTGTATAAAATAGCAATTTGATTAGTAATTTTTAATTTAACCTGACTAAGAGGATTGGTACTTGTTCTTGCAAAGCCAAACACTGAGTTCAGTATTCTCTTCAGAAAAAGCCTTAATCCATCTTTTGTACAATGTAATTCATGGTACGTACGTAATCTTTCCCTTTTTCTACCCCAATTATTTTCATCTCATTCTATCAGGGCAGATATCATCTGTCTCAAGAAGCGAACTATCCATTAAATTTATAATCTGGATAATATAAATTTTAAAATTTCCCCTACATTTAGCGTAAAAAGAATTTTTTCCCACCACAATGCAAACACTTTTGTAAAATATTTGTTCAAAATTTTAATTAAGTTCGAAAAAAGATTTTTTTTTTTTTTTTTTTTTTTTTCAAAGACGTAAATTGTCTTTCTCTTTTCAGCCAATTGATTCGATTCAACCAAGATACCAAGATGTCTGTCTTCGAGATGGTTAAGTTTGCTGTGGAAACTCTGAACTGTGGTGAGGGTGGCACAGTGAAGGAGATCTTCGAGTTTGTCCGCATGAACAACTCCGTGCCGATGACTGACCAGCAGCTGAAGTGTTCCATCAAGCAGGCTTTGGACGATGGATCTTGCACGGGATGCTTCGGGAGAGATACTGCCACCAAGCGCTACTTCGTGTCCTGCCCTCCCAACTGCTGTCCACCACCATGTTAACCTTATCCCACTTTAGGTCTTTTGTAATGTATCCAGTCTTGATCATTTCCTTCGGCATCTGTTATTCAAATTTCATCTTACACAAATGTTCATGAGTTTTTAGGATTAACAAGAAATTTCTATGGAGAATCCACAAAATAATTCGAATATCAAAGGATCAAAATTGTTTTTGCATTAAATTTAACTATTGTGAAATAGAACTCCAACATTACTTAATAATCAGAACAGTACAGTAATTTTATCAATCACAATAGTTTAGGGCTATATTAATTGGAATAACTGAACATTGTTTTAATTCTGCAGTTTTGTCATTATGATTTCAAATGTAATTAGGAAAATAAAGGATTTTTAAATTAAATATTTTGTTCAAAAATAAATGATAGAAATACTTTTAAAATGTTACTTTCTTCTGTTAAACATTTAAACAAAAGTTGCCCAACTTAAGCCCATTTCACATGGATCCAAAAATCGGACGGTCGGATCCACGAATCGGACATATTCTCTTTCACATGGCCACGAAACTCTCATTGACATCTATACGATATGTAACATTCAAATCGTTCGTATAGGCGACGTTTCGTGGCCAAGTGAAGGAGAATACGTTCGATTCGTGGATCCGACCATCCGATTTTCGGATCCATGTGAAACGCCCTTTAAACCTTCCTGGAGTTATTTACAAATCCTCAATTGCAACAAAATTTATTATTTTCATGCTAAAAGGAAGTTTTTGGAATATCTAATTATCTTTCTTAAAAAAAACTTTATCATTTTTTTAATCGTATTTTTAAATTATATTATCTGTTAAATAGAAACAAGTTTTTCATTTGAATGAATATTCCTTAAACCCACAATTGCTGATAGGAGCAAAATTTAATGCATTACTAAAAGCAATAATTATCACAACACGACATGCAAGTCCTGGAGTGCGGGAAAGGTTTATCTCCCAGCGATTTTCGACCAACAAACATTATTACTATCCATTATTTTAAATGCTATTACTTTATGAAAAATTGACACCATCAGGGCACTATTTTCTCGACCAGAACACAAAAAAACATTAGTGAAGATCACCTCTTAATCCTGACATACTGCAGACAAAGTTACAAGAAGATCCTTCGAGAGGTTCGAAAGTTAAAGGTGGATACTTTTGAGTCTCCATTCCTAATCTAATAGAACATTGAGTTTTCATTCGTAAGTAGAAATGACTGAATTAGAAAATTATCTTATCGTGTTTCACGTGAGCATATTACACCTTTTAAATACTTGTATTCCCAAGGTTTGGTATTTCTCTTAAGTTTACAGCGGATGCTAATTATTTGTTTATTTTTTTTCAATTTTTTTTACGGCATTCTTTTTTAGTCTCTGAACTTTTTAAGTCAATCATTTGGCAACTGTGGCTAAAAGAACAGTTAAAGTTAATTAAATATAATTAACTGAAAATAACAGCTAAAAAAGAGGGTTTTACGTGTTGTCTTAGGCCTGCCTTTCTGATTCGTTTTTATCGGGGGAACGGGCTAGGGCTGATGAACCAGTTGCATGGTGAAACAGCTGTTCCCTAGTTTCCCTCGTTAAGATGAATCAGAAAAGGCAATTGTTTTGTTTATTCTTGTGTTGGGCCTTACTGTCATTTTCCAATGAAAATAACAGCTTAGTATTAAATACTCGTCAATAAAAAAATAAAAAAAAATCAAGATTAAGCTCAAGTCTTTGGCAGAATAATGAAATTTCATTAAATTTTTAGAATTTTCACATTTCGAATGAGTCAAACTTAATACATTAAATTATTTAAGATCTGAAAATTTAATGATTTCACTTCTGAACTACCATTACCGAGATTGTTTTTCGGAAATATTTCTGGAATTTAACATTGTTTAGCATAGAATAAATGTGAGATCGGCAGCAAAGAATTGATTAGTTTTCAATTAAGATAGTGTATCTTAACCTTATTTTTTTAGTCAACCACCAAACAGCAACTCTGCGGACAGTTTTATTAAATTTGATACATTGTTAAACTACTCCTTTATACATAAGGTTGACAGACTGTTTCCTTGATTACTAATGTTTTTATGGACAGGTGTTCTCCGAATTACTTACATTCCAATCAGGTAGTCGTAAGTCATATACAAAGGATCAAATATACAGAATATATATACTATCGGACATATGTATCTTTGTACATATTGAAAAGGCTACAATAATTCAGATACTTGTAATGCTGTAAAGCATTTATATAGCCAGTTTCAGAAAAAGATCGGGAGTGACGTCAGGCGTAGGAACATATCTAATATGGTGGCGAGATGGTCTAAGCATCCGTGTTTCATGCTAAGGTTCACTGGATCGATTCCGCTATCTTTTTTGTTTTTTGTTTTGTTTATTTTTTGTGTTGTTTGGCTTTTTTTTCTCTCTCCCTCTGTTTTTTTGGGGTTTTTTTTGTGTTGTAATTAATACTGTTTTTAAGTTGCACATTTTAATTTTATTCTCGCCAGTCAAATCACAAGACCACGCAAAGAGTGCCTTTACGATTAACTTACGATTAAGTAGCCATGAAGTTCCCGTACCCCCTATTATGTAGTAATAAATTAAATATTTTTTTGATGGTCATTAATGGCGAAAAACATGAGAGCAACATGGTTAATCCTGCAGCTTCAAGAAGCTGGTATCATGGAATGCGTATAGCTACAGCAAGACGGGGCACCTGTTCACTTCGCTCTTCGTGCGCGGGTTTCTTCATAAACATTTTCCAGGACTCTGGATTGGTCGCGGTACACCAGCATCGCCAGCTCCATTGAAATTTCCACCCCGAAGTCCTGACCTCACGACGCCTGACATCTCATTGTGAGGAATTATCGAAGTCGACGTGTCTGATCGTCGTTATGCGCAATGTAATTAAGGGGTATTTCAAACCATCACACTGGACATGCTCAAAAAACGTTTTAAGTATGACTTGGCGGCGTATGAACTTACCTGTAGAGAATGTTGGCGAACACACAGACGCAATGGACACTTAAATGTGTAAATATTTTCTGAAAGTATGATGACCAATTAAGGGGTACGGGAACTTCCCGACACTATATATTCCAGGAGACACGTACGAGTTAGTGGAGGCAGCCATGATGTCAAGTAGTTAGACAACTTAATAAACAGTAGCATGATTGATTTTTATAAGTTTGAAAATTTCCACAAAAATTAATTTTTAAACACTTTAAGTTTGTACTCTTATGTAATAAAGTAATTTCATATCATACAAAATCTTTTGCTTCCAGAACGATATTTACAGAAAGGTGGAACTATGATTCGAGCTAACGGATATTGTGTAACTTGGTTCAATGACGTCACTCCTTATCTTTCTGATTTTATTTATATATATATATTAATCCTCCGGTCGCAGTGCTTGGCTTCTCAGCCACCCACATTCACTACATAACACACACACACACACACACACACACACACACACATGTATTAATATATGTATGTTAAGTATTTGTACTTAACATACAAGTAATGACTGATACTGAAAGTTTCTTTGACTAATGACAGCTGTTGTCTAAAGGCCCAGCTGCTGTACAATGCTGTGAACTTAAAAAGATGAAGTACTAGTTTAGTCAAAATTCATAATTTTGATTTTTGATTTTTTTACACTTTTCATATTTAATAAAATTCAATTTTAATTACTCATTTAATTTCTAAACTTTTATCCCTTTAATGCTATATGGGATCTCGGATCGTAAGTCGATGCACCCTTGTACGTAATTATTATTTTTAAACATATTGAAAAAAAGGAAAAGATTGATAAATGAGTTCCTCTCAATAACATTGGTTATATAACAGTAAGTTCATTAAGTAAAATCTATTCTGTAATTTAATCGCTGTTAAAAAAATCCAATGAAAAGGAGGTAAACAGCAAATTTTCTTTAGCGTTAACGAAGAAGACTGAAACAAAACTCAATCTTTACTGAAAACAGGGAAGTAGGGTTAAAGGATAAATCTTAAAAAGCAAATAAAGAAGTTGAATTCTGAAAACTTTCAAAGTTTCAGAAAAACTACAAAGAAATGAACAATCAGGAATTCTTAAAACAATGAAAAATGATAAAACAAGATTTATTACAGATCAGAAGAAGCATTTTTCAATGGTTTCCTGCAATTTTTAAATTTTTTTTATTATTAAAAGATTGCGAATTGAGGTTCCTAAAATTTGACAATGTGATGCATTGAACGTTAGCATAAATATCACTGGTACCCGTATAAGAGTAACGGAATTGTCCATTTCTTGTAGATTTTGTGATTTTAAGAATTTAGTTTGAGACTGTGATCATTCGCTTTCAAGACCAACACACTTTATTTTCAATGTAGATAATTAGCATTTTGTTTGAGGTAAGTCTTTGATTCTACATCTGTTATTGGAAAGGATTGAACTTTGAACAGTGGTTAAGTTACCAGAATAAGTTTTTGGTCAATAAATTTAGTTATTTACCAAATTTAATTCATGTAAAATAAGTTGCCAAGAGTCACATGATCATAATGCTTTCACTGTTAAAAAGATATGCGGTCTCATGTAGAGCCAAGCCCCTAACTCTACAAGGCCTAATTCTTACAAGTTCTAACTCTAAAAACCCTCTATCTTGGTCAAAAAGTATGACTTGGCCGTTTCGTGGCTGTCGCACAGCAATCCCATGGAGTTACGTAAAGGATATCAAGTATGCCAAGGCATACTTTTTGACCAAGATAGTAGGGTTTTTAGAGTTAGGCCTTGTAGAGTGAGGGGCTTGGCTCTACATGAGATCTGATAACTTTTTAACAGTGAAAGCGTTATGAGCATCTCGGCAACGTATTTTACATGAAATGTTTTGGGTGGGATGAAATAGTTCCATGAAACGGCCAAGCCATACTTTTTGATCAATATATAGGGTTTTTAGAGTTAGGCCTTGTAGAGTTAGGCCTTGTAGAGTTAGGGGCTTGGCTCTACATGAGATCTCATATCTTTTTAACAGTGAAAGCATTATGAGCATGTGAGTCTTGGCAACTTATTTTACATGAAATGTTTTGGGTGGGATTTCATTTCTTTTTGTAAGATGAGATCTGATAACTTTTTAACAGTGAAAACGTTATGAGCATGTGAGTCTTGGCAACTTATTTTACATGAAATGTTTTGTGTGGGATTATCTATTACAACTAAATTTCGTTTTAAGATTATTTAGAAAAGATTTTTTTTCAATACTCTACTTTTCTGTTTTTCTGTTGGTCAACTTCTATATAAAAGCTGTTTGCACTTTTGTAAGAAATCACATTATTACACAGTATTATTTAGGCCGAAGCATTGAGGGTACGACGCATTTCAGATCTTAATAAAATCCAAAGTATAAAAGCTAGATAAATGAAACTTAGCGTATTTCATTAGTATGGTAACTGCATCTTATCCTGAAAATTTGAGCTCTCTAGTATTATTCAGGCCGAAGCTATGAGGGTTTGATAGTGCATAACCAGACCCCTCCCCCACCTTTATGAGGGGTTGGAGGGTGAAGTTACGGATTTCTTAATTTTTTTGTTGTTTATGTGCTAATCCTAGCCTGCCTACCCAAATTTCAGCTTTCTAGGATTTCAGGAAGTACCCTAGAGGTTTTGATGATCATGAGTCAGTCAGTCAGTCAGTCAGTGACGGAATCGACGTATTTTAGGTATTAATAAAATCCAAAATACAAAAGCTAAATAAATGAAACTTAGCGTATTTCATTAGTCTGCTACCTGCATTTTATCCTGAAAATTTGAGCTCTGTAGTATTATCCAGGCCGAAGCTATGAGGGTTCGAAAATACGACGAAACGCTTTGAGAAAAGGTACGTAGTGCCCTTCCTGCCTTCGGCTCGTCTTGGCGGGGCCACTGCCTTGCCCCCAGATCTATATATATATATATATATATATATATATAAATCCAAAAGACAAAACTTGAATCGCCATCTTTTCAAGTTTCGTGATGCAAATATTTCATTCAATGATTTGCAATTTAGAATTCAGAATGTAAAGAATATAAGAATAAAATTAAAAAAATAAAAAATAAATTTAAAAAACTTAAAAAATATTAAAAAAGAGAGCAATCTTCTTATAATAAAGCGCTTTTATGTGATTTCTAAATTTTTAGCTTAGTTTCAAAATTCAACACCAGGTGCCGCTGATGACGTGTTTGTATATTCGAATGTTAATACTTACACAGAAACAGCTTTTTGAAATTAATTTGGTTTTTAAATTTCAGAAAGCTGTCCGGCAAATTTTATATATATATATATATATATATAAATTGGCTAAGTTCGTCTGTCTGTCTGTAACTCGATATAATTAAGCTATTAAGATAGATCCAACGGTTCTCAATGGTACCATTGAATCAAAAGTACTCAAACTGTATGAAAATATTAGTTCATTGTGTATTCCATGTTGTTTCCATGAAAATTTATTCTTGGGAACTGATTTCGACAACTGATATTCTAACAAAACATACGTTCAAAACCAAATAATTTTGTTACCACTGTATCCATTTTAATGAAATTTGGCATACTTACTCAGTTGTTTACGCTGATTTCGAAACTCAAAATCATTTTTGCCGTAGAAGCTTCGTTCACAAGTTAGCACAGTAGTTGTTGTTGTTGTTTGGTGTTTTATGGCGCAAAAGCAGCTGCGGCTAAGCTGCGGCAATAAGCACAGTGTTTAGATTACATTTACTTTATATTTTGATAATAAAATGATTTTTCAGATTTTTTTTATGCCTGTCAGCCGACAGGCTTTGCTGCTAGTTAAAAATAAAACATAACCTTCCAAAACAAACTTTTACTAAACAATAAACTTAAAGACAAAGGAAGAGAACTATATAATAACAAAATACATCAACAATAAAATAGCATAACCTTTACTAAAACAATAATCCTAACAACAAAGAAAATCAAAAAATTAAAAAATTTTAAAAATTAACAAAATTAAAATTTTTTTTCACTAAAACCGGAGAGACAATTACTTGAATTGCAAAATTTTTTAACTTCTTATTCCTCATTAAGACTTTCTATAAATTACTAGTGATATTCCACTTACTTTTAGAGATTTGTCTTTATTGAAGCAAATGCAGCAATTTATTAAGCAAGACTCTAAAATAAACCTTTTGCTCTCATCCTGATTATCATATATAATATATACAATGGGGTTTGGATTGTGTTTATATCTATAACAGTGGTCTGCCCACTCTGAAACATTTTTATACTTATTTTGAAACGCTCGCAAATGTTCCTGAAGCCGTTCTTTCATGGTCCTGCCCGTATTTCCTATATATACAGCCCTACAGTTTAAAGCATATACTATCACTATTCTATATAGCATTTCAACATCTCTTTTTCTTTTCTTAAATTGACTATTGTCTTTGAAATACATTACTTTTACCTCATTATATATACAAACTTCTTTTACACAGCCGTTTACATTAATTCCAATTGGTTACTTTATACATTTCTTATATTCCACCTTTTCTTTGTTCTTCTTATAATTACTCTTTCTGAAATTTTTTTAAATGTTTTCAAAATAAATTCTTCAGGATATTCATTCAAAAGTAGTCATTCAAAAGTAGTCTATCTTTAAGGTTTTTAATTTTGTCATTCCAAAGTTTTTTGTTTTCAGTATAGTTTGTGATCCTTCTTAAGTTGTTTGTAATTATAGCTCTGTTTGTAGAGATACAATGGTTTGAAGTAAAGGTTAAGATATGGCTACTTTGTTACAATTTCCTAAAATATTCATACGCCAATCCTGATGTTTCATTTTTTACAACAATGTCAAGAAAGGAAACCTTCCATTTACTTCTTCCTCTACCTTAAACTTTATGTCCTTATGAAAATTTTTAATGTAATTCAAAAATCTAGAAAATTGCCTACTAGAGGCTTCCCAAATTACCAAAACATCATTTAGATATCTTCTATACACATTATTTGCTTCTTTTCATTTTTTAATATAATTTGCCTGTATCCAATTAACATATAAATTACATACTGTAACCGAAATGGGAACTACCCATCGGGAAACCTTTCTTTTGTAAGTACATCTTATTATCATATTTAACATAACTATTTTTACAAATTAAATTTATTAATCTTAGAAAATGTTTTTTATCTATTTTAAACTTGTATTATTTTAGTGAATTTTGTGCCAACTATCTTTAATGTATCTGCAACCGGAATTCTTGTGTACATTGATTCTATGTCTAGAGTATACAATCTGATTTTCTTCTTTCTGTTATTGTTTTTATAATCTTTTAAAAGTGTTAATCACATCTTGTGTGTCTTTCATAACCAAAACAGGATCATCTAATACTATCTCTTTTAAAATTAAATTGAGGAATTTTGCAACGGAGAACCATACGAATTTATAACTTGCCTAATTGGATACTATGTTTGTGGGTTTTGACTTTAGGATCAAAAACTGGGACTTTATTGGTAATGACTAACAATTTCTTTTTTTCTCATTTCCTGAATCTCACTCTTAACCTTCTTGTAAAGCTCATATGTTTTATCTTTTTCTATTTCTTCAAAGTCTTCAGATTCAAGCATTATTTTAACTTTCTCATCATACATTTTTTGTCCGTTACAACTAACATATTTCCTTTGTATGACTTATCAATCTTTAAAGTTCTATCATTCATTTTGTTATTCTTCCTTCTCGATGCAACAAATAGTAAAGTGTCTCGCTTCTCGATGCTCCGAGATAAGCCTCGCGAGCCAGAGTGCCGGGGGAGGGGGCGAACAGCGAGAATGGAAAGCATGCTGAACTCGAAAAGATCCTTTCCTTATCCAGGTTTATAGGACGGTGGAGCCATTGCCGTGCTCTTCCTGAATAATATTTCCTTGAGGTACCTGACCGATTTACGTGTCGCCCTTAAGTGAATGACCCGCCCTTGATCGTAGATTGCAAGGTTCAATGAGCTTTGGCCGCCTTGCTAAAAAAAAAATCAGCTTCCCTCGTCTTCTTTCCCCAGCCAGAAAGAAGCCCAGAAAGAGGAAGGCCTGCCAGTCGAGTCTTTCGCGATATGTGGCTACTCGCAAGAGGCTAGTTTTATTTTAATAGAATTCATTTTAGTTTTATTTAATTATTTTAATTTTACATAAATTACTTCAGCTTAATTATTAGGCAAACTTAAACTTTTAGGAGCTCCAGTTACTTTTCAAGGTGGAAAAGAAGTTTTTGAATCTAAACTCAAGAATATCAAGTTACTTCTAAGTAGGCTGTCCAGTCAACAAAATCATATCGCATACTTCCTTCTCCGTAACTGTTTTGCAATTCCTAAACTGACCTATCTTCTCCGCATTTGCCCAAACTGGTTATATGAACATCAGTTGATTGAAAGGGGTAAAGAAATAAAATAATGTTTGGAAAACATTATTAATGTATTTTTGGAGGATAAGAAATATATTTTATCTTTTTTGCCTATAAATTGCGGTGGACTTGGTGTTCGTCGTGCCAATCATATTGGATTACCAGCCTTTCTTTCATCAATAAATGCAACTTCGCCCTTGGTCTCCTTGATGTTAAACTTTCCTAATGCAGATCCAACGGCGATTTCTTTTTATACTGAAGGAATAGCAATATGGGACGATATATATGAAAGCAGGCCACCGTTACTCACTTTTCAGAAAAACTAAGATTTGATAAGTTCCAAAGTGATTTTGGATCGTCTAGATTTATCCGACGATGATTTCAGTAAACCACGTTTTTTGGCTTTTCTTTGTCCGGAGTCTAATGCTTGGCTTAACGTTCTCCCATCCAATACCCTTGGCACTCTACTTGAAAATAATAGTTTTAGGATCTGTATTGCTCTCCGACTAGGTTGCAATATGTGCACTCCTCACAATTGTGTGTGCGGTGAACTAGTTCATGAGGACGGCTTACATGGATTATCGTGTATAAAATCAACCGGAAGAGACTCACGACATTGTGAAATCAATGATATTCTCTGCTGATTTTCTGTCAATTTCCCTGCGCATTTGGATTCCGCGGGTCTCTACCGTAATGATTCTAAAAGAGTGGATGGAATGACCCTGATTCCTTGGCGAAATGGCAGATCACTTGTTTGGGATGCGACTTGTTCCGACTCTTTGAAAAGAAGGCAAAGAAGTATTCCAATGTAATGGACCAAAATTATTTTTTTGTTCCTTTCGCAGTTGAGACTCTTGGACCATTTTGTGAAGAAGCGTTGCATTTGGTCTCGGATATCGGTCGTTTACTTTCCTCGAAAAGTGGCGATTCAAGATCTACTGCCTTCCTTATGCAAAGGATTGGTTTAGCCATTCAGAAGGATAATGCCGCTTCTGTCATGGGGACTTTTTCTTCTTCTTCCAGGAAAATGGATGAAATTTTTTACATCCTTTTATTTGAATCCATGTATTTTGTGTGTATTTGTTGTAATAAAAATTTCATACGATTTTTCCAATATATCTCGCAAACAATACAAATTATTGTATTTATTTTATTAATAGGTCATCTTTTCCATTTGAAACAAATATCAGGAAAATATTCTAATGTACCAATAAATAACCAGTTTTTCAATCTGACTTTTTACAGATATTTAAATGAATTTTGCAACCTTTTAAAAAAATTTAGTTTTTCATAAACGTAAGTAATTATCTAGTTTTATACTGAAAACAACTGCCGTGAAATAAGCCTATCACTCGAAAATAATATGTTTAAAATAAATAGATAAAAAGGTAATAAATCATTTAAACCCTTCAAAAATCTTCCGTTAATTTCGATGCGCGGTTTGTTCACTTTTGTTTTCGATAACATTACAAAATGCCTACTTTGTAAGCCTATCTCAGGAAAACTACAATACTCAAACTAATTTTAATGCATTATTTGTTATGATATATATACATACTCTCATTTTATGAAAGCTTGTTTTTCTGGCTCAAGTAGTTCTTTATTTATACAGCTTTAAAAATGCCCGAAAAGTTTATGGAAAACAAGTTACAAATTGCAGACCTTACTTCTGAATGCTATTTCTGAGAAATATTTAAGATTAGGACAATAATATTTGGCAGGCTTTCATATAAGGAGTGAAGGTACCTTTGTGCCAAATTTCATTAAAATCGGAGAGAGTCACCTGAGAGGCATTTGCTGATTTGACGTGGAATGACCCGTTGGTTAACTGCTCGAGATAATTGTGGGTTTTTTTTTATGCTTTCTCGTTCAGAGTGTGATTTTACTCTGTTTAAATGGAAAAGTAGAATCATATAAATAGGAGAGGGTTTTTTTTAGAAAAAATAGGAGAGGAGTTTTTTAGGAGGCGAGGTTGATCACTCTCCGTCCATCCTCTTATCCTCTTGGTGTTTTTATATAGTAACTTTTAAGAAAAGGTCCATTTATTTATTTTTTTAGTTTTTATTTCCAAGTTTCTCGTCTTATTCATCAAAAACGGTTTTATTTTTTATAAGAGAGGAAATTGAACATTACGATCCTGTGAAACTCCCTTTGGAGTCACTTCAGAAGCAAGATAGTCATTTGCCGTCTATCACTAATACCAACGAGAAGGTGATAATCGTTGCTCCTAAGCCATACAAAGTTGGGATGTTGAATGCAGAGTTCCGAAGAGCAGCAAGGAAAGACAAAGAGGCTTACTGGAATCAGCGTTGCAAAAAACTGGAAGAGGATTGGCAGAGAGTTCACACTAGAGATCTCTTTGCATACGTCAGGAAAATTCGAACTCCCTTCGCTGCCCAAAAACGAATGATATGAAACAAAAATGGAAAATGTTTGTTTGACCAGAAGGGAATAAAAGGTAGATGGCTGGAGTACACAAAAGACCTATATTCGAGTACTAGCAAAGTAGAGCCACCTAACAATGATCTAGTAGAAAATGAACCAGCCATCTGGTTGAGGAAGTTATATGGGCACTGCAGCACTTACCAAACAATAAGGCTCCTGGCACTGACTGTATTCCAGCTGAACTGTTGAGATCTGTTCCACCAAAGGTTATCAAGGAAATTTGCCAGAAAATCTGGGAAATTAGGAGGTGGCCTGAGGAGTGGAAAAAAATCAGTATTCATCCCATGACCAAAGAAAGGAGATTCAAAAGACTGCAGAAATTATCGCACAATAGCCTTGATTCCTCATATAAGCAAAATCTTGCTCAAAATTATTCAACAGCGTCTTCGACCGTTCATAGAAGCAGAGCTGCCAGATTCACAAGCTGGCTTCCGGCGTGGTCGTGATACTCGCGATCATATTTCAAACCTTCGGTGGATTATGGAAAAATGTTATAAGTATCAGGAATACATTTATATTTGTTTTATTGACTATCAAAAGGCGTTCGACTGCGTTGAACATAACCAATTATAGAAGGCATTGCAAGAACTAAACATTCCTGTGCATCTAATAGAGTTGATAAGATCAACTGATATACTGATCAAAAAGCTACTGTTAGAACACAATATGGAGACACTGAGTGGTTTGATATTGATAGAGGTGTGCGACAGGGTTGCATTCTATCCCCGCTCCTCTTTAATCTGTACTCAGAAGTGGTAATGAGGAAAGCAGACCTGGAATAATCAGAGATCGGTGTGAGGATTGGTGGTAGAGTTGTCAACAACCTTACATACGCAGATGATACAACTTCATTATCTGAAACTGAGGAAGGGTTGAGACAACTTGAAGAAAAAAGAAAGTGAAAAGATGGATCTTCTTCTTAATATCAAAAAGACAAAGATCATGACGACTGCTGAAACACAGAATAATAAAATAACCATCGATGGAGAACAATTTGAATGTGTGAATGAATTTTGTTTCCTTGGATCAAAGATTGACCTGAGTGAAGGCTGCTGCCCTGAAATTAAGCGTCGAATCACATTGGGCCATAGAGCAATGTTGAATATGAACAAAGTGTGGAAAAGTAAGGTCATCGGTCTTTCAACTAAACGCAGACTAATCAATGCTATTGTGTTTCCTGTTGCATTGCATGGATGTGAAAGTTGGACAATGAAGAAAGCTGATTGTAGGAGAATAGATGGGTTCGAACTGTGGTGTTGGAGACGACTCTTAAGAATTCCATGGACAGAAAAAGTTACAAACAGGGAGGTTTTGAAGCGCATAAAACCTGAAATTTCACTTGGAGGAGAGATAACAAGAATGCAGCTCAAATAGTTTGGACATGAGTTACGATCAGATTCACTTGAGAATACAATAATGCTGGGAAAGATGAGTGGAAAAATAAGGTGTGGCCGACCGAGGATGGCATGGATGGACACAAAATTAAAACAGTCACAGGCCTAAGTTAAGAAGAAAGCACAAGATCGGAAAGAGTGGCGAGAGATGACCCACAGAATCACCAAAAGTCGGATACGGCTAAATGGTTAAAGAAGAAAGCCATACTTGGATTCTGTTACGATATTAAATTATTAAGTTAATTAGTTAATTTAATTAGTTTAAGTGAACTTAAAAAACATTAGAATGCTTGAAAAGAATTTTTTTTCCCCTTCAATTGGAAGAGTTGATTATCTAATTTAAATATGCAAATTAGTAGTGAGACGTAACGAGTAGTGACGTCATATAATGAAAGAGCAAGTCTCTTCGTTAGATCAGTTCAGAACAGTTTAGAGGAAAGTTGAGAACAGTTTGAGGAACAGCGAGAACAGTTCACATTTCAAGCCAATGCAGATTAGTTCTGTTGATTCCAGTGAAGTTCCGATGGCAGATTCATTCTGTGAAGCGCAGTTAGTTAGGAATGCGCATTGAGTTCAGTGAAGGCAAATCGATTGGAAGTCCAATTCAAAGGATAGAATATTCGAAGTCGAATGCACACGTGGATATATTGTGTGAAGATAATTCCTAAGATTCGAATAGAACCGGAGATTATCGTAAAGATAAGGCGGCAACTTTGAAGACCTGGAATTGCATAAGGCGAATTCAGTCAAGTTGAAATAGAGTGACGGAGAACTGTGAAGATTCCATAGTCATAACCGCACTAACGCTCTGGATAATAATTGGACGAAGACCGCTGCTATAGAAGCAAGTAATAATACATCCTAAATATTTATTACAATAAGAATTCCAATAAGAAGCAAGAATTCCTATTAGAATTAATTTTTCGTGGAAGACGAAAACCAGAAGAATTAGTCGAAGCGATAATGGAGCTTTACCTAATTATTGCCAAGAAGAACTCAAGATAAGTAATAGTCAAAGTGATATTCAGGAACTTTAATTATTCTTGTGAAGAAATTTACATTCCGTTTATGCGAGAACACCGAAGTCTCAAGCGCTATTAGTTCCAAAGCAGACGCTCCGTTCCAAAGGATTATAGGTAGGAGAAGTCAGGAGTCTGTTGAGAAGTGCCATGTTCAAAAGTGCTACGGAAGGATGTTACCTACGAAGCAAGGTTGTGCTGAATCAAAGAAGACTGGCAGAGGATTTCCAGCCGAATCGTTTCAACGTAGATTATCATATACAGGTGAAAACCGAAAGAAAACGCCGAACTGTAAGTTGTAATTATTTATTTACGTTTTGGAGGGAGCAAGCAGCTCGCTAGCAAAATAGGATTAATTCTGAGAAGTGACAGTTCCGTGATTCAGTGCGTCGGTAGTGAACTTTGTTTGAGTGAAAGCGAAGTTAAATTAATTTCATACAAGCGTATTTATGCTAAAGAAAAGCCAATTTAAATTAGTTGTAGATATCTTTATTGAAGCTATAAAGATTGAACTAGCTCACACAAGATTTGTGAATTGCCATTGCTTATTAGTTATTATTCACACAGGTGAATTAAAAGCCTTAATTAAATTCACACAGGAGAAATTAAAGTCATTAACGAATTTATTTTCAAGCGGTTTTATAGTGATAGGAACGCTCGTGTTAGTGAACGTTAATGTGTTAGGATTACTAAAGTGACAGTAACTTACAACATAACTTTAAAGCAGTGATACTAATATCGGAGAAGCGTGCTTTAGTATGATTTTTATTTTTTGTAGTGTACTACGTTATTAATTAACAAGTTAATTGTGCAACTACTATTTATGAAAATATATCAAGGTGATATTGTTACCTGTGGTTTTGCACCACCCCCATTCAGTGGAGTCGACTCGGTCCACCCGTCCTACCTCTGACGAGTCGACGAGTCCAGAGCCTAAGCGAGGCAATCAACGCCCATAAAACCAGGCGCAGAGTGCCTGAATAGCAGAACGTCGTGGGGCATCTGCCCATACAGAGCGTCTCCGTTGAGAGGAGAACATAGCAGAACGTCGTGGGGCATATATTAATGCTAATATATGACTTCTTAATTGTTAAGAAACAATGAAATGGCCATCGATTACCACGTAGGAGTAGATACACACTAGGAATTGTTTGATTCTACTTTTACTTTATCATTAATCTGCACACCCTTCTCAAGACAGGAGAGTTTCACATTTAATGCTAATATATGACTTCCTAATTGTTATGAAACAACGAAATGGCCATCGATTATCACGTAGGAATAGATACACACTAGGAATTGTTTGATTCTACTTTTACCTTATCATTA
>JAFIDM010008306.1:137172-170299 GCA_023159025.1 Thereuonema tuberculata | reverse complement strand
CTTCTTAACTATTTTTTTCCATCACTACCAAGAATTTTTTGAAAGGTAAAGTTTATGCGTTGAAATGCTTCTAGAAGGATTGTTGCTGTATTGAAGAATCGAGGCATCCCTTGGTGGACAGACTTAATGAACATCTTAATGTGCGAAAGTTGGCGTTACTTACAACACAGAGTTCCGCGTGTACATTCCATTAATTTTCAAAATCTTGCTATCCTTCCTGTTGCCACATCTCACCTTCTCCGGAAACGTAAGGAGTCGATCCCCAGTACTTGTTCACCCGGTTAGTGATTGGAAAAGAGTAAAGAAAGTTAACATGAAAGTAAACGTAGAACTAATGAGAATGAGATCCAGGAAGAATGCGAGGAGAAAAATGAGCTGAAGGAAGCATAGCACTTGGGAGGAAATTGTGGTTGTGACAGATTTTTAATCAACGATACAACTCCACTTTTTTATTTTCTTTGAAGAACTTCCGTTTAAAACGTTTTTGCAGAATTTTTTATGAAAAATGTTAAAAAATTAATGAAATCATGTGTAAGGCAAGACTCGTACTGTTGCAATGACAGATTTGTAGTTGTCTAAATTGAGAAAGAAAATTTGAAAGTAAATAATCATTCATAATTAGATAAATTGGTTGATAATCTGTTGATAATGTAGGCTTTCGTATAGTAGCTTTCACTGCTGATCTTTGGCACAAAGCTCAACATTTTCCAGATAATTCTGCAGTCTTTATAACGGTAGGGTACTGTTGATCGGACATGTTGATCACATAATTTGGTGATATTTAGTTATAAGGATGCAACATCTTACAGCAGGAATTCCAACCTGTGGTACGGGCTCCGTATTAGATTTTTTATTAATTGGTATGGTTTTGCTCTATGATCATCTGCAAAACCTTTTGATTGATTTTCATTTTGAAATTTGTTTGCTCTCAGAATCCATCTACATTACAGAAGAATTAAACAAACGAAATATCCTTTCATATGTTCTTAGTACAATGAAGTTCTTTAAAGAAATTTTTAAAATTACTTCACAGACAAATCTGAGTTTTTGGTTGGAAGTTACGGATCTATTTTTATTTGATAAAAATGAGAACCCTTTGTTCGAGTCCATTTCAATTATTAAAAAGTTTATAGAGTTAATCAAAGCTGACAGAAAGAAATAGGGTAATCTATGAAATTTGGTCTTAACCTCCGATATAATCAGCTGACTTGAATGCTAAACTTTCTGTCTACACGATTTTTTTTCTTTTCACTTGTATTTAAGTATGAATGTTTTCTTCATGAATATCAATTTTGATCTAAACTACCTTTTATCAGTAAAATATAAAAAAAAACACAAACACAATATTAAGTCGTTGTAACTGCATTAAATGAGTTTCTTAAATTAGTTTGAACGTTTAGATTCTTTCAATTTCAACTATGGCAGTTTTCAGACAAACACAAAATTCTACTGTTCTATATTGAATTAAAAATACTTTCGTAAGATCTGCTATTAAATTGAAATCCATTGCATATAATTTCAAATAATTTTGAAACTTTCGAAATAAAGAATGAAATTTCAATTACTGCTGAAGGTTTGAAATGAATTATCTCTTGAACGGCTCGTAATCTCTCGTATACCATTTCTTTCTTAGATGTTAGCAATTTAATGAATGTATCAGTAAATGACATGATGCCAAACTTTGCAATGTATTTTATTTAGATTAGTTTTCTTTATAACACAAAATATTCTCATGAAGAAAATTAAAAAAACAACAAGAAAAGACATTCTTGTTATAGTTTTAAAAAAAGGCCAGACACACAGTAATAAAAAAACATAAAAACACATTAAAATCTCGATCAGGTTTCGATCGGACCTGCCGATCCTTTTCAAGACTTGAAAAAGATCGGGAGGTCAAATCGATACCTGGTCGAGATTTTAATGTTTTTCATGTTTGCTAATTATTGTATGTCAGGCCTTTTTAAAATCTACAGCAATACTTTACCACATGTTAAATTTCTACATCAAAAGATATTCTTTTTAATATAATAAATAAAGTAAGAATTTACGAAGACTTGTGTTTATGTATGCATTACTTTAACTGTAAGACAGATATACTTAGAATTGCATCTATAATTTACCAAATTAATGTTATCAAATCAATTTGACACCAAAGCTGATTCGTCTTTGAGGCATTGAAAGAGAAGTTTTCAAATTTCATTTCAGCAAGCTTGACTTATTTGAAAAAAAAGTTTGTCTGCTTTTTAAGTGATATTTATCAGAATAATTTTTGAAAGCCCCTAAACATTTAAAAGTTTCTCAGAAAAGTACTTTGGAATTTAATTTCACTACGATTTATGTTAAAACATTATCTGCCGGATAGTTGCAAAATCGATGTTCCTATATAAAAAAAAATGTTCGCACTAGTTGTATAAAAAAATACAATACATTGAGATTAACAGTAAGATTTCAATTTTTCTTTGAAATTCTTTGCAATAATGGCTTCGATTAATTTCGCTTCAATAGCGATTAATTACCGAATTAGTGATTTTGGCCTAAGTTAAGCCATAACAAAAGCACTTGTCCAATAATTATAAGAAATCATAAGAAAAGACTTTCGAAAATTTGCCTTCGTAATTTTATGTTATTAGATAATAACTTAATTTTATGTTAAGTTAAATTAAGTCATTCCGAATCTATTGGCATTTAAGGTATGCAAACATTAAATTACTTAATTCCTATTAGATGAAAGAAAGAATCTAAAATACTGTGTGGTTATAATTCAAGTTCCTGACTTCTGTGAGGTCGCACGGATAGTAATGCAACTTTGTGTATAAGCTATGTAGAGCATGGGGAAGAGAATTCTAATGAAAAACAAATGAATTCAAACAGTTGCCACCAGGTGAAAATGTGGTGCTGCAAGATCATAAACAGACGGTGGGAATGCAATATTTTAATGCTTTTAGAGTGACTGATCAATATGCCCATCATCTTTATTCATGGATGAAAATTTGATTGATCAAGTCATCTCCATCAATGACATGTTGGAAGCTCAGAACAGCGTGAGGAAATGTAGCAGAGAAAATGTCCTTCGTGAAATAGATGCAACATGACGAATGATATTGGCTTTCAGGTCAGGCAAGGCCCGTACGCGTCCCTCATCAACATGATCACTCAGGGTTCCCCACTGCCAGACGGCACGTGGATTAAGGTCTGGTGAACGGGCTGGTCACGCCCCTGGAAAGTGTCTCGACAGTACACGATAATCGCCGAATCAGGCACGAAGAAGTTCCTTTAATGAACGACCAATAGGCGGCACTGCACCATCTTGCATGAAGACTGTTGAATGTAAATACCTGCGATTTTGCAAGACTGGAACCACGTGCCATGTCAAGAGTTGACAGTAAAGTGCACTTGTAACAGTGCACCGGACTGGCCTTCAGATGTCTTTTCCTCCAAAAAAATATGGACCCAGAATGAAATCCGCTGTGAATCCACACCATGCAGTCACATACTGGGAATGCAACGGCTGGGAGTGCACCACATGGGGATTAGATGAACTCCATACGCGACAATTCTGCTCACAGTGCCGTCTAGCGTTAAATGCGCTTCATGTCTTCACAGAATGTTACAGGGCCACTCATCGTCGAAACCCATGTTAGCCTATTGCTACTGACACTTCGGGCGTCCTCTTTCTGGCAGCACACCTAACTCCCCTTTCTCTTTGAATTCCTACATCATATTTCGTAAAGCCCTTACCATCATGGGTCCTGTTCGCAATCCTTTCAAAAGACGATATTCTCGCAGTGCTGATGCACTGTTGCTGCTGTTTTGGTAGTAGCTTCACCAGGACCACACGTTCTTTCTTTCCCAATGGCATGGTAATTTCTGCAAATTGGTCGTTCACAGACTCATTGCGCGTTTCATACAGCGCCACTTTTTAACCTAGTGGAAACTGTTTGAAGTAATTTATTTTTCTTTGGATTTTTCTTTCCCATGCTCTACATAAAGCGGTCTTCAGACCGCAAAGAAGTGGGGAACTTTAACCAACCAATACAAGTATTTACATAATTAGAAAACTATAAATAAATAAACAATATAGTTTTCTTCATGTCATTTTATTATTTACTATATAACATAACATAAAAATCATATAAATAACAAAATTAATATTTATTTATATAAATATTTAACATAACAATAAAATAACTTAACAATAACATAAAACATAAATAACGTAACAATAACATAAAAGATAAATAACATAAAGAAGTCACCTATATCTCATTTCATTAATTATTATCTATAATATTTCGTACAGTGAATTTCTGAACTTCCTCAGACTTTCGTCGAAAAATTATTAGATATATTTCAAATTTTACAACAAATACAAAACAAATCTATCATATTAATAGATTTATGATAGATCTACACATGTAAGATATACAGTAAGCATTTCATGAAGCTTTCTTTTAAACAACTACAAAACATAACAAATTAAATATACAATTTAAATATACAATTTCATTTGAATTTGGATTTTCCTTTTTTGTTAAACAATCTAATGAATATTTCTTAACTTTGAAATCATCCGCTTTGTTAATACAACCAAAGCTGTACATAATTAGTCTGATTTCTCTATCTTTGATGCTTCATAAAGGATTTCGGTTATTGGGTCTGGATATGATTTTTCGAGAGGCAATGGTCCACCCAGTCTGAAATGTGTTCTTTATTATTTTTGAAAGCTGGGATGTGTTTTCTTATTCTTCCCTGAAGGTTCTATCCGTCTTTCCAAAATATAAGACATTGCAGTCCCTGCTATTTAACTTATACATTACTGCCATAGTTTTTAGTATATCATAGTCGAATCGTTCGGGATCATACAGAGTATATTAATAATGTTTGTATATACTACTTTATTCTGTAAATAAAGATATGCAGAAAAAGCAAAAAATTCAAAACATAAATCGATGAAAAATGTAATGAAATAAAAACACTTATGAGATGTAATAATTCAGAAAACCTCTTTAAAATGGTCAACCTAATTACTTGAAAAGACGAGAGATTTGAATATATTGAATGTATTATTGGTGTTATGTTTCAAGCTATTTCAATGCATTCAAATCTTTATGTTTTCAATTGCACTAAATGTAATAAGAAGGGTCTGGCAAGAATATCTCAAAAATCTGTATGATTATCATTGTAATGATCGAAAGGAAATAGATATAATGGAAGATTCTGAATTTTTAAGGAAGAAGTCACACATGCCCTAAAATTTATAAAGAAGGTAGAGCAACAGTCTTTTGAAATATTGTAATATAATGGATTTATTTAGAGTAAATTAGATTTGTTTCTATTAATATTAATGTACTGATAATGATAAAAAAATTAGTTATTGTAAAATTCTGAATTTAAGAAATAATATTATTTATTGTTTAAATATTTTTTTAATTTCCTGTAACATCAGAATTCTTAAATTTTGTATTTTTAATTAAATTGGAATTTAATTTTGAACAGAGAATTATTGAAGTTAAGCAGTTGTTCAATTGTTAAGATTAGAGCTCGAGTGGATTAGAATGTAATCTCCTGGGATTAATCTGTTTTTGAGTAAAAATTTTGATTGTTTGAGAGTTGATTTGTAATTGTTGAGGGAGCTAGTCGCTCTGTGTAACTGGAGAAGGAGAAATTATATGTGAAGCTGTGTTTCCTGAAATAAAATTATTGTTGTTTTAAAGCCAGTGTCTTTGTCATTAATCCTGCGACGTTATAGCTTCTACATATTAATTTTAGTGGCAACGGTGGGATACTTCGAATTTCCCGCAAAGAAATTAGAATTCCTGAATTTTCACAGTTCCGGTTGAGACTGTGATATCGTGTTTTAGTGAAGCCTTTTGGTGTTGTATTTGGATTAGCAGGTATTTCAAGGCTTCAGAACTGCAGTCTACTGTGGATTTGCCGTGCATTTATTGTGAATTGTATTTCAAGTAGTGAATTATGTCGATAGACAGATTCCTGTTTTGTTCCTGTGTTGCTGAAGTTATTCGAGTTAGACTCCGGAAGAAGTCAATGCCTAGAAGTAGATGCCGGAAGAAGTCAAACACCAAGAAGAAGACGCTTGAAGTCAACTTTTGAAGTGAAGACATCGAGACAGCTGGAAGAGTTGGACTTTGATTGTGAAGAAATTATAAAGTATAATTTCTGATCTATTTTAAAATTATTTATCATAAATTCTTATTTAATCTAGTGAAGTTGAAATTATTGTAATTTTGAGAGCAGTATTGATTGTATGATTGTATAATTATTGTTGTAGTGTGAAGGTTGTAATCTATTGAGTTAACATGACTTTCTTAACCAAGGCGAGGATTTGAGAGTTATAGATGAGGAGATGGGAGAAGAAGTGAATGAAAATATAAAGTTATTTAATTGAAAGATTTAATCATATATAGTAAAAAATTATGATGTGGAGGTTATTAAAAATTTGTTAATGTCAGTAGTTAAAGATCGAAAAAGAAAGGGAAAGACAATTAGAAAAAGAGAGAGAGAAATACAAAGGGAAGAAAGAGAAGAAGAAAAGAGAGAAAGAGAAAGACAAATAGAAAGAGAAGAAAAAAAGAGAGAGAGAGAGAGAGAGAGAAAAGAGAAAGAGAAGGACAGAGGCAATTTGAGTTAGAAAAATTAAAAATTGAGTCTTTGAATTATTCTAATATTTGTAGTCAATCTGTAGTAGATAAGAGTAAGCAATAATTAAAAAAATTGATATAAAAATTTGATTCAAATGAATATGATATTAGTTTGTATTCAACTAGTCGGCTCCCCGTCGCTTCGCTCCTGAAGCCTCGCGTATGTAACGGAAAACAATTGGTTATTTATTAAAAAAAAACTCACACACAAATTACATCAAGTAAAATAAAACTTAATTTTTTTATTTTTTATTTTAATTTTTGATGTCTGTATTCTCTCAATCCACGACTGCTTTTAGAATCAGCGTGTGAATCATATATCTATGATATAGTTTTATTTTTTATAGAGATTAGAATGTAATCCTTGTGGTGTAATACCTAAGACGTCGAACTTCTTAGCAGAAGGTTGCATGTTCGATTCCAGTAGATAACTTGTAGAAATTACTTATATTTTTGTAAATTACAATAATTGCACCAGACAGACAGAGAAATAAAAGATTTTATTCAGAAGGTGATTCAATTGTTGGGAACGAGGAGCCAATGATAGTTCCAAAGAAGCCAGCAGCGGAGCAACAAGTGCTTCGTACTATGGAAAGCCAACAACGTTTTATCAACTAAATAAGAACTCTAAATATGAGTATGAAAGTGTATTCACCATTTAACTTTACTCCCACAGATCCAATCTTCAATTACAAACGTTGTTCAGGAATACCGCTGAGATACTGAGGCGGATAGAGATGTTCGTGTGGTGGACTATCAGAAGTGTCAATTTATTCGCACTTAAATACTCTCTAGTCTCTCCTTGTATTCTTAGACTTATCATTCGATTGATGTTATCTTCACTCTCGTTCATCGGAGTTAGAATTGTCCATTCATTGATTTCAGGTAAGATATTTTTTCCATGAGCTCATTGAATTGTTTTATTTTGCAGCAAAGATTATCAGAAAATGTTATCATTCCTTCTTTATATGGTTCTCGATTGTCTCCGATTCTGAGCAAATATTCGGCAAAATTTCTCTGATTCTGGTCAGCTTGGTTTCTTGACTTTGATGTGATTCTAAGTTTTTGAGTTACAAATAGTCATTTTTCTGGAATCTATCTAATAGAAATAGTGTTTCTTTCATTCTTGACTCTATCTTTTTTATTTCAATTGATACTTTTGAGTGTTTCTTGAGTTACAAATAATGATAGTTTTCGAGTTACAATTTGTGATTTTTCAATATTCTCTCTAATAGAAATACTGATTCTTTCTTTCTTGACTGTTTTTTTATACCAATGTTACTTTTCAGTGGTTTGTAAGTTACAAATAATGATTTTTCAGTATTCTACTTAATGGAAAAACTGCTTCTTTCTTTCTTGACTCTTTTTTTTATTCCAATTGATACTCTTCAGTGGTGTCTGAGTTACAAATAGTGATTTTTCAGTATTCTACCTAATAGAAATACTGCTTCTTTCTTTCTTGACTCTCTTTTTTTATTCCAATGATACTTTACAGCGGTTTTTAAGTTTGAGTTCAATTGATACTCTTCAGTGATGAGTTACAAATAGTGATTTTTCAATATTCTACCTAATAAAAATACTGCTTCTTTCTTTCTTGACTCTTTTTTTTTTATTCCAATGATACTTTACAGTGGTTTTAAGTTACAAATAATGATTTTTCAGTATTTTACATAATAGAAATACTGCTTCTTTCTTTTTTTGACTCTCTTTATTTATTCTAATTGATACTTTTCAGTGGCTTTAGAGTTACAAATACTGATGGTTTTTGAGTTATAAAAGTAATTTTTCAGTATTCTACCTAACAGAAATAGTGCTTCTTTCTTTCTTGACTCTCTTTTTTTCCAATTGATACTTTTCAGTTGTATTTGAGTAACAATAGTGGTTTTCAGAATTCTAACTAATAGAAATACTGCTTTTTATTATTTGACTTTGTTTTTGATGCTACTTGATACTTTTCAGTGGCTTTTGAGTTACAAATATTGATGGTTTTTGAGTTACACATAATGATTTTTCAGTTTTCTACATTAGAGAAATACTACTTCTTTTTTTCTTGACTCTCTTTTCTTTATTTCAACATCTCCCATGTACATGCACTTGTTTTTCAATATCACATAGAATTTGGTTAAGTAAGAATATTGAAAATATTGCAACGTTTCGGCATTTATAGTTCCAATTGTCATTTTCGAATTACAAATAAACTGACGGATTGGAAATAAATAAACAATATTGAGATTCAAAAAAAAGAGGTTGAATACATTCCTTATTGATGGGGGAAGGGGAAGGACAGAAATCAAAAGACTATATGAAGAGAGTTGTAGTCCCCATGGCCTAATGGATAAGATGTCTGACTTCGGATCAGAAGTTTGCTGGTTCGATTTCTGTCTCGGATGTTTCATTGTGAAAATTAGTTCTATTTTCAATTCTCAAAGAAAATTGAGCCAGACAGACAGATAGAAAGACAGAAAGACAGACAGAGAAATAAAAGATTTTGGTAATATAGATTTTTCGAAGTAGGCTACTCTTTTAGAAATACTATTAAGTAGCAAACGAAGTTTTCCGTGCTCACATAGCTTCTACTTGTGTGATTTGGTTCGGATACATGAATATTGATCGAGTTGGTCTATTTTATATGAATCTTTCCCGATGTGTGTATCTTTTTAATTTGTAGATCTTTTATATTGGCTAGTTCTATTATTCAATTTCCCCCAATGTAGTTTATAAGTTCAGTAGTTACTTCAGGAAACTGTTGGTTTTCCTTCTTTATAAATATTACGCCTTGTGTAACATCGGGATCTTCCATTATATCAATTTCCTGTGATTCATTATATTGATTATCATATAGGTTTTGAGATATTCTTCCTAGACTCTGCTTATTCAATTTTCATTAAGAGTCATGTTTCGATCTATTTCAATACATTCAAGTCTATGTTCTCTGTTTTTTAGATTTTTGAAATTGTTAATTCTGTATTTCATTACAATTTTCATCGATTCTCCTTTGAATTTTTTACTTTGTTTTAAATATTTTTATTTATAGTTTTGTAATTATATAATGAATAATTACATATGTAATAATTATGTAATATAACCACCATTGTTATAAATTGAAACCAGTTTCTTCCTAATAACAAGAGTTGACAAACGCGGCAGGATACTCGTTATCAAACAGAATTTTCTTAATAATATAAAGTTCTTGCCTGAACAGTAATTTTTATTTTATTTTATTTTCATTTTTTATTTGTTTGTTTTTTCTTTTCTCTTCCCTCTCCCTCTTCCTGATTTTCCCTTTTTCTTTTTCTATTTCTTTTGTTTTTAACTTGGGGCTACTCGCCTTTAACAGGTGTAGTGCTAATCATCTATTTGTAAACAATGCCATGTGTTTCTGTGTTTACAGCCGATCCAACTCCCAGTGATCACCGCCAGATGTCTCTTCGCTGCAGGCGTGCTGCTATTGAAGTTTCCAGTCATCAATAAAAGGTCGTCCTTTCTCATTGGTCCTTCACGGCTTAAACGGAGGAGCCGACTGTCTCTCGAATCCAGGAGGGGTCCACAACCGCTGCGCAGAAGGTATCGCGATATTTTCTTTCTGACCACTACGTAGTCTTGGCAGAACCTGGCAGAACTCTGCTTTCGATTCAGTGTTCTGTGTCAACCACTGAATAAACATTTACGCAAGAAAATAAAATAAAATAAAATAAAAATAATAAAATTTTGAGAATAAAGTAACAAAATTTAACAAATTAAAATTACAGTATCAAATCTATCAACAATCAATGCAAGATTAATAAAAAAAAAAGATGTTTTAAAAAAAAAATTGAAACCGAAACTTATAAAAGAAGAACTTAATTGTAGAATTTTTTCGTTGTAAAATTAAAAAGATTTTTATCGAAGTTATTTACTTCTTTTTGAATAAAGATATCAAAAAAAAAAAAAAAAAAAAAATTATGCCAATCAATAGTTTCGAAAGCAATTTCGAAATACATCAAGTTTTGTTATATAAGCTGCTGTAAATATCTCGTAACAGTTTACTATTTGTGCTCAATTCATCATTAGGATAAATTTACATTTTCATTACATTTTAAAACAGCATTTATTAATATTATTGTTTGTTTTTTTTTGAGACAAATTTAAATATATCATTGGTGATATCGGCGACCGGAATTGTTTCAAGGAATTTCACTGATAATTTAGAAAAAAAAAAAAGGAGTACAACAATATCTTATCAAAAATATCCAGAAAAATATATTATTACAAAAATGCCATATAACCCGTAGATTTCTACAACAGATGGCTTGAGATGAATTTCTCCGCCTACAAAACTCCGCCAGACTTATTATTATTATTACTATTATTATTTTTGACGGTCATGGATTTCTTGCATATTTCTGCATTAATTATGAAACTTATCAAGTAAAACAATTGGGCAGGTTGGGTCCAAAGTCATCCCGTAATTGTAAACTGGTGAAGTACAAAAAGATGCTGAAGTACAAAACTTCATCGAAGTAAAAAGTTTAAGAATGCTGTTTCATGTAAGTAAAAATACATATTTAAATTGTTTTATTCAATATTTTCTATTATTGGCATTCGAAATATTTCTCTTTTAAATACATGATTTTATATACTTACAAGTTAAATTTACATATTCTTAAAATGAGGAATAATTTTATAGGAAACAAAAAAAAAGTTAAGTTGCAAGATAAAAAATATTTTAAAGTTAAATTCCCTTATTCTCATTTTTGGCCATTGTTTCTTAAATAATTGGTTTCAAATTGCGCAAATAACAATATTTCAGTCGAGAAAAAAAATCCAGTTATTTTAACATTGGAAATTTTAATTCTAGTTGGAATTAGTAGTTTTGTATCGAGCCACTCATTCCGAAGCAAGCCGCTGAATTAGCTCGTTCTGCCAATGTGACGTCACACGTTCAGCCAATCGTAGCGCTCATTCGCTGTGGAAACAACCCTACTATATTAACCTTGTCTCGAATCATCTCCACTGAAGAAGTCACGTCTAAGTGCTGGCGGAAGCTATGGAACTTCTTTTAAAATTTTAATTTTTAGACTTTTATACTGTTTGTGTGTGGGCTGAACTTTTAATCTACATTATTGACACATGTAAAAAACTTTTTTTGCAAAATCGATCTCTTTTCTTCTCCTTTTTTATGTTAAATAAGAAAGCAATCTAAATAAAATATATAGCAAAGATTTACAGTATATCATTTACTGATAAATTGAGTTAAATTGTTAAATCAGAGTAAATTCTAAGGAAGAAATGGTATTCGAAAGGTTACGAGCAGTTCAAGAGATAATTCATTTCAAACCATCAGCAGTAATTAAGATTTCATTCTTTAATTACGAAGATTTAAAATTCTTGAAACTAATTTAATATTTACAAAGCATTTGAATTTGATAGGAAATCTTATGAAAGTATTTTTACTTCAACATAAGTAGATTTTTTTGTCTGAGAATTTCATGATTAAAAGTGAATGAAGCTGAACATTCAAAATAATGTATGAAACATATTGAATGCAGTTACAATGATGTAACATTGTTTTTTTTTTATATTATACCGATAAAACACAGTTTACATCTATATTGTCATTCATACTGAAATATAAGTGGAAAGGAAAACAAATGTGTAGACACAAAGCGTAGCATTCATTCCAAATGCAACTGGGTCGTTCCAAATCCAATCACCCGATGAGTTCACCACACCATCACAGATTTTTATGAAAATTTATTTGGATATATATAGTCATAAGATAAGACATTCTGCAAAATATGCGATTTTTAGGTCAAATATTTGCCGAGATATAAATTTTTGAAGTTTTTTTTTTGTGCCACGCTCTTTTTTGACGTATTTTCTTGAATAACTCATCTCCTAACCAATCAAATGAAACCAAATTTGTTTTCCCCATGTATTTTTTTATTCTGAATCCAAAAATTCCAACGAAATTAGTCTAGACTAATAGTTTTGTAGTAATAGACAGCATGTAAGCATTTAGGAAAAAATTTAAATGGCCATGTGGGACAACATTTAAAAATTTGAGATTTTAACCCAAGTCTAAAAAAGGTCTAAGGTAACTGATAAAAAAAAATCAAGAGGGTGTTTTGCTCCTGAGCTTAGAAAAAAAATCGCAAAGTTGGTACTCTTTTCGAATCGCGTAAATGAAATATTCAAAAATTATTACTTTGTCACTGCATATTTATTTAGTAAATTCAAGTTATCCCTTGCTTTAGTCACAGCTCTGTAAGCAGTAAATCACTTTTATAACTGGTAATAACCCAGGTAAAACCCATATTTTCAAACTGGAAATTCACCATCGCATACCGCCGATGCTAGAAACCGTAGGCCTAACATAGCTATGGTATCCAAAATTAAAGGACATACAATTTCCTACAAATTTCACTATTTAGGTTTGTTTCTCCAACGAACCGTTCGGGCGGAAGCGCTAGTTGAAAATTGGCGTATTTTGTCAGTCTGCGCAAAAACCCACTTTTTCCACTTCAAAACTCTAATTTATTTTGAAAGGCTGTCAAGAAGTAAATTCCTCTCAGTTCTCTGCACATATCTTATGTAGATCGTATATGTAACGGTACAGATCATGCTTTCACAAATTACAGAATGTTAAATTTATTTAATGAAGTCCGAAATTGCACAAAGTCAGTTATAGAAAAGGTAAAATTCCAAAGAAAAATCTTAAAAAAAATATGAGAAATTATTATATTATATTACATATGATTATAAAGTATATTATTTTATGAGCAAAAATTACATTAGCCGTTGTCGTTTAAAGGGTCCTGGATGAGATTCGTCGAAACTGCAACGTCATCTGCAGAATACGAGCGTTTCAGATGAGAGGATCAACTGCCACTTGTCCAAAGAGATCGGCATGAAAAGGTATACAACACATTGCTGGTGCTGATTTTCAAGCTGCAAAATTCAAACGAAGCGAAAGAGTGCAGCCTGTTGCGATCATGAACGGTAGTCATCAATCCAACCACACTTTTCCAACGAATGACCATCGTGAAACATCCCGATGAAGAGCTACGAGAATTTATGCGTTATGAACTTGGCCCCCACCCTCTCTCTCTTTTCGAGTAGCATGGGATAAGGACAGGAACAACATCAAGCTTATACAGGGCTTTTGTACCGACTGAACAGGTGGACTTAAACGATACAAAAACATGTCATCGACGAAGGGTTTTTGTTACACCGGATCAAAAATAGTAACATTGCAGATGCAGGAAGGCAGGCCTCCATTGCTCCCCGATCTGCACATCGTGCGAAGGACTGTGTGAAAACATCGAGCCCCAGAAAGACAGCATTGACATAGATGAAGACGAGATCGAAGAAAGAGACCGAGAACAGACAGAAGACAGACACTTACACGATGCGGAAGATATGTCTAATCTCACAATCTATTTCGTAATCATATCTCCAAGATATGATTACAAGTTGTTTTCTCACCACCTCTTTCATTTTCCAGATGCACAAGCCCCGACGCTGACGATAGAATAACCCGAACCTATATCGCCGCCTTCGAAGAACCTCATCCAGCACCCTCTAAACGACAATGGCTGATGTAATTTTTGCTCATAAAATAATGTACTACATAATCATATGTAATATAATACACTCATTACCATAAAAAACGACTCACCTCGAAGGAATTGTCCGATTGTAATGAAATTTTGTATACAAAGACGTTGGGACCACCCATGCAAATGATTAAACTTTGGTGTCCAATGAATGAATAGCGAGAGCTACAGCGTATCGGAACTGCGCACTCAGCAGGTGTATATAAGAAGCGATTCTCAATCTGATGGTCCAAATTTCTCAAGATTGATGGTCAATCCGTTGGTTGCATTGCGAGTTAGGATTTCAACGACTGAAAATATGCCTCGACGCAGGATTCGAGCTCATCACGTGCAACTGTCAGAGTTTGAAAGAGGTCGTATCATTCGATTGAAAGAGGCAGGTTGGGCAAATCAGAGAATCACTCGTCGTATGGGTCGAAGTGATGTGGCGATTAGAAGAATCTGCCAGGAATGGGTGAACAACGGCAGATTTCAGCGACATGAAGGTAGTGGTCGACCTAGGGCCACTGCAGAGCGGGAGGATAGAGTGATTGTCAGATCAGCTGTCACAGCGCCTGAATCATCGTTATCAACCATCACACATGCGACCTGCACACGAGTGTCCACCATGACCATTCACAGACAGCAGAGAGAGTGACATCTACGCTCGTACCGACCGCTACGCCACCTGCCACTCACGTCTGCACACCGTCGGGTCAGATTACAGTAGTGCTTGGCTCGATCCGGTTGGAATGATGCTGACTGGGGACGTATAGTGTTTAGCGACGAATCCTGCTTCCAACTGTGTCCTGACGATCGTCGCAGACGTGTCTAGAAATGCCCAGGGCAGCGTGCCGAACCTGCTCTCACTATTGCACGCCACACAGGCCTCCAACAAGGAGTTATGGTCTGGGTTGCCATTTCCCTTCATAGCCGGACCCCTTTGGTCGTCATTAGCGACACACTTACAGCACAGCGGTATGTCGACGACATTCGGAGACCTGTTTCGCCACCCTTCCTTTTGCAAGATACTGCCAGACCACATACGGCACGTGTTGCTATGATCTGTCTTACAGCTTGTGAAACACTCCCTTGGCCAGCCAGATCCCCAGATCTCTCTCCAATCGAGCATGTCTGGGATATGATGGGAAGGCGACTGCATCCACCAGGGAATGTGGATGACCTAGCCCGACAATTGGAGCAAATTTGGCCAGAAATACCGCAGGAGACCATCAGAGTGCTTTATCACTCTACGCCACGTCGTGTGGCAGCTTGCATTCAGGGTAGAAGTGGGTCAACACCTTTTTGAGCTCGTTACTTTGCAACTTTGTAACTCTGAAATAAATCATTCAATTTGTCTGAAAGTTTAATCATTTTCTATTCTGTATATATAATCTTCCTCTCCACCAATTTTTGTCTCAATCGGACAACTCCTTCTAGGTACGTCGTTCTTTTTTAATGAGTGTATAATAATTTATCATAATTTTTCAAGATTTTTCTTTGGAATTTTACCTTTTCTGTAACTGACTTTGTACAATTTCGGACTTCATTAAATAAATTTAAAATTCTGTAATTTGTGAAAGCATGATCTGTACCATTACATATACGATCGACATAAGGTATGTGCAGAGAACTGGGAGGAATTTACTTCTTGACAGCCTTTCAAAATAAATTAGTTGTGAAGTGGAAAAAATAGGTTTTTGCGGACACCGAAAAAATTCACCAATTTTCAACTAGCGCTTCCGCCCGAATGGTTCGTCAGAGAAACAAACCTAAGTAGTAAAATTTGTAGAAAATTTTATGTACTTTCATTTTGGATAGGAAGGTTATTCACGAAAAGTTGATAGTTTTCGAGTTATAATCAAAACACCGCCAAAATATAAGATTTTTTACTTTTTTTGGCATTTTTTTTAATGTTGCGTCACGAAATTTTTTTCGCAAACCTCAGATTCGGATTCAGCACTCCAAAAAGCATATAGAATGGAAATATCAAAACTACCCCAAAACTTTCCAGGTAAAACTACAATTTGACTGGACTAGTAGTCGTTACTTCTAACATGCTCTTGAAAGGTTGATCAAGTCTCCAACGGGATCAAGTGTCATCCCTCTCCCCTAAATTATTAGTGTATCTTATTATCTTAAATTCATTACAATTTATTTTATATTTTCATTACATTATTCTATATTATTCTACATTATCTACATATCTACAATTTGAGGCACAAGTCTGGAAACACACTTGTGACCCAAAAATCTTGGAATAACCCATTATTGTTGAAAATCTTGAAGGAATCGAGATCAAATGGACACATATGGAAACTGGAAAAGGGGCGTTATCCATTTATGCCCATTATCCAAGTTATACTATTGTCCTTAAGGATCTATTGTACTGACCAATAATCATTAATGGAAGAATAATAATCAATAATAAAAGAAAAACATATGGATAGAAAAAAAAAATATGCGTGCTGGCGCCGGTTAAAATTCCAAATTAATAAGAAACTTGATAATTTTATTATTATCGATTTGTAAGTTTAACATTTTTAAATAAGCTTCAAAAAAACCCAAATGGATAAAAGAAAAGAAAATTAGGCAACAATTTTTAGATTTATAGAAAAATATCTTTGCACCATAGAGAATCTTTCAAATTATAAACTTTAAAAAAAATTCTTTAAAATTTTTGTAATATTATTGCTAAAACTAAACTCTCACTTTACTTGCGACTAGTAGCTCATATTAAAATTATAGACTTGTGTGCGGCTTAGCCTTGTGCTTGAGGCTGCTGTTTTGGAGCCTGGGTTAGAGTCCCTGTATAGATGTTTACTTTTTTCCTCTATTTATCTGCTTCTTCGTGTGCTTCTCTACTTTCGCCATCGATGAACATTTTAGAGTCTACAAGCTAAAATGTGAATGGCGTCAAGAAGGAAATCCGGTCGCATAAACGCTGACAAGAAGAAACTCAGAGAAGTGAGAAGTGAATAGCTTGTGGATAGCTTGTTCAAACAGCAAATGGGAATAGCTGAGGAAGAAGAGGAAGATTATAATTACACAGGCCTGCGAAGATTTTCCGGCAACAATAATTGAGGACGTCTATGAAAAAAGGGCTTAAGTGCACTTAAGCATTTCTTTGTAAGAATGCATTTTTGATAAAGAAATCGAGTAAATTTTGGGTTATCACCAAAACAATTACTATTTACTATTACTATTTGTTATTATCAGCAATTTTTTTGATGATAACCAACATTTATTCGATTTTCTTTGTCGAAAATACGTTCGTACAAAGTTTTCTTTTTTATTTGAACTTTTGTCTAATCTTCTTATATAATTTTCTAATATATTAGGTTTTATACTTTGGGAATGTCCTGATTTATAATTCAAAACCATCTTATTTAAAAATGTTTCTTAAAATTTTATGTTACTCTTATTCCCTTCCTTCTTCAAACAACGGTTAAGGAACGATAATTTATTGTCTTTTTCTTCTTCAATTTGAAACTTTAAATGTCTTTACGCACCATATTGACCAAATCGAAATACTTTTTGAATTGTCTCACAGAACCATACCAGATTATGAGATTATTGTCTGCATAACGATCATACTCATATTTATATTTCTTTTGGTTTCGTATTCTTGATTCCAAATAATTCGTAAATACACTGCCTGACAGAGAAGATGCCACAACATGAAGATGCAAATTGCATCTGCCATGCAAATTGCAGAGTGGATTCGCATGTGCAAGTTATGTAAATGAATAAAATTTCTGGCCAATCACAGGTACCACGTGCGTGATATAAGCAGACAACCAGCATGTAAAGCCGTTATTCAAGAAATCGTCCCGGCTGCGAGAAGTGAGTGTTTTTGCTGTTAGTGTGTCTGGAGAACGAACAAATAGTGTTAATGCCTTTATGACGCTTTCGTATGCAATTTCGCCAAACGGATGCGTTCACGATCGATTTCGTCGTAAGTCTTCGTTTCGCAGGATGGTCCTTGTGCCGTATCGTAGAAGAAACGCAATGTGATGCCACAACAGTCGGTCGTGTTTGGAAGCAGTGGTCCTAGAAAGGAAATGTGAACAGTCGAGTGGGACCGGATTTCAGAGATGGATGTCAGAGCGCACAGATCGTCGCATCAGACGTCAAGCCCTAGCACATACATGCCCGGCAACATTTTGCAAAGTGTACAGGAAGTTTGGATACTCGATATCAACACGCCGAGTGTCGTGCCGATTGGCTGCAGCAGGTTTGTTATCAGTCGTCTGTTGCGAAGGCTACCCGTAACAGCGAGTCATCGTCGTCATCGCTTAGAGTGGAGTGGCATCAGAGCTGCGTGGGGTGCAGAATGGAACAGTGTAGTATTCAACAACGAATGCCATTTCTGTCTCACCAAAGATGATCACCGGGTTAGTTCACCGTGAGTATTCCTTTTATGAAGTTTCTTGCTAAGATCCACAAACCCAGGGATTCTGATAATTTGTTCACCGTCCGCGCTATTGTTTATTGAGGGCTCTAATCAGATAAAGGAACAAGTCACACTTCTACGATAATCGATATTTTTACGTTTCTAAAACGTTTTGTCATCTATCGTCGTAATTCCCAACTATTACAGGCGTGGCTTATTCCATTAGACTAACATTTTGCTTAAAAATGTTGTCTGAAGGTAGTGTGTCTTCACATTACAGTGAGAGATAGATTCAGCCCAAAAAGTTCCCATTTCTACTACTAGAGGGAACAATACTCAGTGGTCACCTGTTTAAGTTACGAAAATGAAACTAATTGAAAGTGTTAGTGATAAAAGTACAAACCGAAAAAACCTATTCCTGAATGAGAAATGGAAAAGAAATAAGGTGAAATATTTAAAGAATGCCGGCTTGGAATATATGAGTTACAAAACGAAGAAAACTGCAGAAGAGACAATTGAAGTGTGGTTGCTATTGTGATTACAGAAATATATATCCTATGAGAAAGAAAAAGAAAAGTGAAAATAAACGTTTTGTGACTTTTCAAAAATACAGGCAAAGTTTTAATTCAAGCTAGAGCATTTCCTTCAAACTACCATCATCAGATATGTGATAAGATATGTGACAACTGGTTCAACTAGCAGCAAGAAATGCCTCTTAATATTAGCTACAAGCACAGGTGGATATGGCCTATTAAAAGAATAATCATATAAATGCGTTTCAAAAAACTCTGGGACTCTAGTGTGTTATACGATTTGCAGCAAGCATTGCCAGGATACTAACAAGAACTGTGTTCTACCTATGTCAACCGTGGGTATATAATCTTGATTTTTAAATTTTTAATAACACTGAAGCCATTATGTGGTGTTTGTTCCAATAAATACTTTCGCGAGGTTCTTTAGAAGTAGTTTCGTGTGTGCTGAAAATTTTAGCAGATCCATTTAATTTTCTAAACAAACGAAACATTTGTTTTTCGTGGAGGCTAAGGTCTAGAACAAAACATGGATAAAAGAAATATAGGCTTATATTCCTTTTTGATTGTTTTAGTTCATGTTGGCCATTATGATTAAATAATACACACCTTGCTTGGGTGGCAAGACACAGATTCTTGCCAAGTGACAAAGATTTTGATGTGATAAAGAAAAAAGTTAAAAAACTCAGTGTTTTTTTACTCCACAACAATGGTATAATTTATTAACTAAATCAAGAAGAAAACTGGCATTAAATGTAATGAGTATAGAACTAGAAAAATTCAAAAACTTAAACAAACTTGTAGGGCTTTTAATGAAAGAGAGAAAAATAGAGGATGGACTTCAGCTTCAAAATTATAAGGACAAGGGAAAAAATCGCCAATCTTGATTACAGTTGGCCTGAAAATTATGCAAATTTTATGGCTGGAAACCAACGATAAATAAAGCATTTTTTATTAGTTTTCATGGAAATATATGGGAAATTCATATTCATAAAATGTATTTTGGATTCAGACAGCCCTGTGATATGAACAAAATTATAAGGACATTGCTATTTGTGTGTTCTAAAAAGCAAAATTTGCATGTTTTTGTTCTGCACTCGGCACTCCCAGACGATATAAATGCATAGTAAAAGATTGCGAATGTCGTATTCTATTTTTTCAGTCATGCCACTAGGTACGAAACTTTTGGAGTTTTAGAAAGGGAAAGTGGTGGCCTTTAAAAGTTCAGGACTTACTGTTCATCAAATTTCGACAAAGCTGAATAGATTGAGAACGGTTATTTATAATTTTCTTAAAAATCCCGAAAAATATGGACGGCAAAGACGTACAGGTTGGCCATCTTCTGTTTCTGTATGTCTGAAAGGAATGATAATAAAGCGAGGTTGCTCCAAAAAACAAACATCAACGGAAATTAAACGTGAAGTAAACTTACGATGCAGTGTTCGAACTGTTCGACATGTTTTACAAAAAGAAAAAAAGGTTCGTTATGGAAAACTTATGTCACGACCGCCTCTTACAAAAGTTCATAGGAGACTGAGGATGGAGTTTGCCAAAAAATGCATTACTATGGAAAAAGAAGTGCGACGATGTTATTTTTTCCGATGAGAAAAGTTTAATTTGGATGGACCAGATGGTTTTCGCCACTTCTGGTATGATCTCCGTAAAGAAAAAAACAATTTTCTCAAAGCATAGATTTAGAGGTGGCTCAGTATTGGTGTGGGGAGGTTTCGCAACTGGCGGAACTACTCCAATAGTTTTTGTGCAGGGAAAATGAATTCTGAGTGTTATGTTTATTTATTGGGCAATAATCTTTTACCAGAAGCACCGTTAATTACGAGTGGAGACTTTTTGTTCCAGCAGGACAATGCCTCAGTACACGTTTCTCAAACATCGAAACCAATGTTTGATGCTAATTTTGTGAAACTACTAGACTTGCTGGCCAGAAGCCCAGATCTAAATCCAATGGAAAAATCTATGGGGTATTCTGGAACACGAAGTATACAAAAATGGTATTCAATATCAAAATAACCAAGAACTTATGTCCTCATCGGAAAAGCTTGGAAAAAAAATTTCCAAAAACGTTCTGAAGGATCTGTCAAACTCTATGACATCAAGACTGATAAAAGTAATTGAGAAGAAGGGGGAGATTATTAATTATTAGTGTGTTTCAGGCCAAAAATTTCATTGTCCTTATAATTTTGTCCAGTTTTTACAATGACATTTTTTGTTAAATATGACAAAACATTCATATTTGGATTTTCCAATATTTTGCATTCTACAATGATTTCTAGCATAAAAAAGCAATTTTATGTAGACATTTCACATTATTTACTTCAGAAATAATTTTTTTCTGTACAATTTTCAGTTGTCCTTATAATTCTGACCACCACTGTGTATATGCTTAAAAAATAAATAAATGATTTCTAAAAGTATTTATGTATAAACTGTTACAATTTTCCACCTCTCAAGATTTTTTGTCCTCAAAAAAGAAAGTAATAATAACTGTCCCCCCTCAAATAAAAACCAATAATAACAATTGAGCATAAATGTAAAAGGTTAAATATAAACACAGAAGTATAAACACTGATATAATGCACTTAAGTTTAGAATAATCTTTGGAAAAGTCTTCAAATCTTCAAAATAAAAACAAAATAAACGTATAAAACCATACATTTATTGAAATAAATATTTCTTAATTTTCGAAAAGACATGACTTCTTTTCTTTCTCAAAGCCTAAAAAATAACAACAATACGTTACAAACAAGTAGAGGACAACGATACAGATATGAGACATTCATGAAATTGTATTGTTACAACAATACTTACAAATGCTATTCTCCTAATTCTTTAATTTTCACCTTATTTTTACAATTTGAAATACATATATTGTTAAACTCTTTGGCCATTTCCACAATAAATTTGTTTACATTAACACCTTCATTTCTATTAATATTTATCTTTTTGGTATTTCTAATTACTAGACTTTCCATGGTTTTTCTCGTTTTACAATCTTTTTCAATACATATAATTTTGATTTCATTTTTTACACAATGATTTTTACTCATACAGTGTTCAGCCAATTCCGATTTCTCCTCTAATTTGTTTTTTATGTATGAATTATGCTCCAATGCCCGTTCTTTTATTGTTCTTTTGGTTTCTCCAAGATAGAACGCATCACAAATCATGCATTCTATTTTGTAAATAGCCCCCATTTCCCCTTTTTTGTCACTTGTATTTATTTTATTACAAATAATATTTTTTATTTTATTATTGTAATAGAAACCTACATCAATGTTAAATTTCTTACAAATCCTTTGCAGTCCAATACTATTTTTATTTAGGTAAGGAATAAACACTTTTTTCCTTTCCTTATCCATATCCAATTCCTTTATTTTGAATGTGTTGAACTTTTGGATACTATTATCGATAAAAATTTCAGTATATCCATTTTTCATTAGAATTGTTTTCATTTTATCAATTTCTATTTTGTAATCTTCTTCACAGCTTGATGACCTATCAATCCTTCTTAAATAATTTTCAATGATGTTTCGTTTTATATGTAAACTATGTCCTGATGCAAAGTTTAATAAGTGGTCACTCTTGAATTCTTTTCTGTAATATTTTAAAACTATTTTATTGTCCTTATTTATTAAGCATAGGTCAAGGAAATTTAGTTCCTTATTTACTTCCTTCTCCAATTTTGAACTTTATGTCTTTATTTCTTTTGTTTATATTTTTGAAGAAAATTTCAAATTGTCGATCAGTGCCAAACCAAATTATTAAAATATCATCCGCATAACGAAAATATTTTAGATTATATTTACATTCATTAAGAAATTTATATTCAAAATAGTTCATATAGATATTGCATAATGTACCTGATAATGGTGAACCCATTGGAAAACCTTTTATTTGTTTGAATATTTTTTCTTTGTGTTTAAAATAAGAATTTTGCGTTATCAGTTCCACTAATTCCATTAAATCTCTATTGTCCAAATTGTGTTTTAATAAAATTTCTTTGTTTTTGTAAGCCAAATCTTCTAGTATATTTAATGTTTCCTCAACAGGTATGTTTGTGTACATGTTCTCTATGTCTAATGAGTACAAATGAAATTTTCTGTTATTTTGAAACATTTGTTCAATTTTCTTAATTAAATCTTGTGAGTTTCTGATTATTAATTCTTCTCTGGGAAGCTTGAAGTTTTTTATTATACTATTGACATATCTAGCAATATTTTGAACAGGGCTTCCATAAGCATTGATAACAGGTCTAATGGGGTTACCTTCTTTGTGTGTTTTTATACGCCCTTCTAAAGTGGGTGTTTTGCATGCTTCTTTCATAATTTCATTCTTTTGTTTGAAATTTATTGATTTTTTATCTTTTAAATCCTTTACTATATTTTTTACTTTATTATATAATGGGAATGTAGGATTATTACTTATTTCAACATAATGTTCTTTATCATTAACTAATTCATCCATTTTCTTTATGTATTCATTTCTGTCCATGATAACTAAGTGGTTGCTTTTATCTGATTTTGAAATATATATTTCTTTATCTCTTCCTATATCTTTTAATATTTTAATTTCTTCTTTCTTAATATTAGTGATAGGATCCTTATACTCGTTCTTGAATTTCTTAATTTCTTCAAAAAAATTTTCTTTATCCTCTCCTAAACTTTCTGATATTTCATTTAGTTTAGCTAAATAATAATCTTATTTACAGTAATTACAATTACATTTGACAGTAACAAATTGGCTGGCCAGCACAGATAACAGGCAGAAAGACTAAAAAAATAACACAATTAGACTAGTTGGTGGCTGTTTACTTTTTGTAGAGATGAATGAGCATTTTTCTTTGTCTTCTTGGATCAATTAAGATGTATTGGATGGAAAGTTCACTGGTTCCCACAGATGAATCGTTTGGCACTGAGTAAAATAGCAACATACTGTAGTTATCCTGATAAGTACTGAATTTACTAATAACACTTTTTTGTTCATTAAAAACACTTGCGGAGCACATTTTCACGTCTGGGAATTCTGCGGCTAGAGAGTACAGTAATGTTCACGCTAAAATTTCTCTCCTCACTTTGGGCGAGCAGTTGAGGTTTCGGAGCAGTTGTTGGTTCACTGTTCACAATGTCAGGTGTCGAGCAGATAGGTGGAACAGGTACAGACGGTTCGACTGCCAGGCAGATGGATGGAACAGGTTCAGATGGCTCATCTGACAGGGAGGGCTTGCTACGGGCAATGTGAATTATTTGTGGTTGGGTTCGATTAATGAAACATCCAAGTCCCGGAACAACTTCATAATTTACGTAAAATTTGGCGTTAGATGATGAACGCAAGAACATAGAAGCTTTTCCAATAGGCCAGCTTTCCGGCCATACTTGTTGCCCGATCATACCAGAAGTGGCGAAAACCATCTGGTCCATCCAAATTAAACTTTTCTCATCGGAAAAAATAACATCGTCGCACTTCTTTTTCCATAGTAATGCATTTTTTGGCAAACTCCATCCTCAGTCTCCTATGAACTTTTGTAAGAGGCGGTCGTGACATAAGTTTTCCATAACGAACCTTTTTTTCTTTTTGTAAAACATGTCGAACAGTTCGAACACTGCATCGTAAGTTTACTTCACGTTTAATTTCCGTTGATGTTTGTTTTTTGGAGCAACCTCGCTTTATTATCATTCCTTTCAGACATACAGAAACAGAAGATGGCCAACCTGTACGTCTTTGCCGTCCATATTTTTCGGGATTTTTAAGAAAATTATAAATAACCGTTCTCAATCTATTCAGCTTTGTCGAAATTTGATGAACAGTAAGTCCTGAACTTTTAAAGGCCACCACTTTCCCTTTCTAAAACTCCAAAAGTTTCGTACCTAGTGGCATGACTGAAAAAATAGAATACGACATTCGCAATCTTTTACTATGCATTTATATCGTCTGGGAGTGCCGAGTGCAGAACAAAAACATGCAAATTTTGCTTTTTAGAACACACAAATAGCAATGTCCTTATAATTTTGTTCATATCACAGGGCTGTCTGAATCCAAAATACATTTTATGAATATGAATTTCCCATATATTTCCATGAAAACTAATAAAAAATGCTTTATTTATCGTTGGTTTCCAGCCATAAAATTTGCATAATTTTCAGGCCAACTGTAATCAAGATTGGCGATTTTTTCCCTTGTCCTTATAATTTTGAAGCTGAAGTCCATCCTCTATTTTTCTCTCTTTCATTAAAAGCCCTACAAGTTTGTTTAAGTTTTTGAATTTTTCTAGTTCTATACTCATTACATTTAATGCCAGTTTTCTTCTTGATTTAGTTAATAAATTATACCATTGTTGTGGAGTAAAAAAACACTGAGTTTTTTAACTTTTTTCTTTATCACATCAAAATCTTTGTCACTTGGCAAGAATCTGTGTCTTGCCACCCAAGCAAGGTGTGTATTATTTAATCATAATGGCCAACATGAACTAAAACAATCAAAAAGGAATATAAGCCTATATTTCTTTTATCCATGTTTTGTTCTAGACCTTAGCCTCCACGAAAAACAAATGTTTCGTTTGTTTAGAAAATTAAATGGATCTGCTAAAATTTTCAGCACACACGAAACTACTTCTAAAGAACCTCGCGAAAGTATTTATTGGAACAAACACCACATAATGGCTTCAGTGTTATTAAAAATTTAAAAATCAAGATTATATACCCACGGTTGACATAGGTAGAACACAGTTCTTGTTAGTATCCTGGCAATGCTTGCTGCAAATCGTATAACACACTAGAGTCCCAGAGTTTTTTGAAACGCATTTATATGATTATTCTTTTAATAGGCCATATCCACCTGTGCTTGTAGCTAATATTAAGAGGCATTTCTTGCTGCTAGTTGAACCAGTTGTCACATATCTTATCACATATCTGATGATGGTAGTTTGAAGGAAATGCTCTAGCTTGAATTAAAACTTTGCCTGTATTTTTGAAAAGTCACAAAACGTTTATTTTCACTTTTCTTTTTCTTTCTCATAGGATATATATTTCTGTAATCACAATAGCAACCACACTTCAATTGTCTCTTCTGCAGTTTTCTTCGTTTTGTAACTCATATATTCCAAGCCGGCATTCTTTAAATATTTTACCTTATTTCTTTTCCATTTCTCATTCAGGAATAGGTTTTTTCGGTTTGTACTTTTATCACTAACACTTTCAATTAGTTTCATTTTCGTAACTTAAACAGGTGACCACTGAGTATTGTTCCCTCTAGTAGTAGAAATGGGAACTTTTTGGGCTGAATCTATCTCTCACTGTAATGTGAAGACACACTACCTTCAGACAACATTTTTAAGCAAAATGTTAGTCTAATGGAATAAGCCACGCCTGTAATAGTTGGGAATTACGACGATAGATGACAAAACGTTTTAGAAACGTAAAAATATCGATTATCGTAGAAGTGTGACTTGTTCCTTTATCTGATTAGAGCCCTCAATAAACAATAGCGCGGACGGTGAACAAATTATCAGAATCCCTGGGTTTGTGGATCTTAGCAAGAAACTTCATAAAAGGAATACTCACGGTGAACTAACCCGGTGATCATCTTTGGTGAGACAGAAATGGCATTCGTTGTTGAATACTACACTGTTCCATTCTGCACCCCACGCAGCTCTGATGCCACTCCACTCTAAGCGATGACGACGATGACTCGCTGTTACGGGTAGCCTTCGCAACAGACGACTGATAACAAACCTGCTGCAGCCAATCGGCACGACACTCGGCGTGTTGATATCGAGTATCCAAACTTCCTGTACACTTTGCAAAATGTTGCCGGACATGTATGTGCTAGGGCTTGACGTCTGATGCGACGATCTGTGCGCTCTGACATCCATCTCTGAAATCCGGTCCCACTCGACTGTTCACATTTCCTTTCTAGGACCACTGCTTCCAAACACGACCGACTGTTGTGGCATCACATTGCGTTTCTTCTACGATACGGTACAAGGACCATCCTGCGAAACGAAGACTTACGACGAAATCGATCGTGAACGCATCCGTTTGGCGAAATTGCATACGAAAGCGTCATAAAGGCATTAACACTATTTGTTCGTTCTCCAGACACACTAACAGCAAAAACACTCACTTCTCGCAGCCGGGACGATTTCTTGAATAACGGCTTTACATGCTGGTTGTCTGCTTATATCACGCACGTGGTACCTGTGATTGGCCAGAAATTTTATTCATTTACATAACTTGCACATGCGAATCCACTCTGCAATTTGCATGGCAGATGCAATTTGCATCTTCATGTTGTGGCATCTTCTCTGTCAGGCAGTGTATTTACGAATTATTTGGAATCAAGAATACGAAACCAAAAGAAATATAAATATGAGTATGATCGTTATGCAGACAATAATCTCATAATCTGGTATGGTTCTGTGAGACAATTCAAAAAGTATTTCGATTTGGTCAATATGGTGCGTAAAGACATTTAAAGTTTCAAATTGAAGAAGAAAAAGACAATAAATTATCGTTCCTTAACCGTTGTTTGAAGAAGGAAGGGAATAAGAGTAACATAAAATTTTAAGAAACATTTTTAAATAAGATGGTTTTGAATTATAAATCAGGACATTCCCAAAGTATAAAACCTAATATATTAGAAAATTATATAAGAAGATTAGACAAAAGTTCAAATAAAAAAGAAAACTTTGTACGAACGTATTTTCGACAAAGAAAATCGAATAAATGTTGGTTATCATCAAAAAAATTGCTGATAATAACAAATAGTAATAGTAAATAGTAATTGTTTTGGTGATAACCCAAAATTTACTCGATTTCTTTATCAAAAATGCATTCTTACAAAGAAATGCTTAAGTGCACTTAAGCCCTTTTTTCATAGACGTCCTCAATTATTGTTGCCGGAAAATCTTCGCAGGCCTGTGTAATTATAATCTTCCTCTTCTTCCTCAGCTATTCCCATTTGCTGTTTGAACAAGCTATCCACAAGCTATTCACTTCTCACTTCTCTGAGTTTCTTCTTGTCAGCGTTTATGCGACCGGATTTCCTTCTTGACGCCATTCACATTTTAGCTTGTAGACTCTAAAATGTTCATCGATGGCGAAAGTAGAGAAGCACACGAAGAAGCAGATAAATAGAGGAAAAAAGTAAACATCTATACAGGGACTCTAACCCAGGCTCCAAAACAGCAGCCTCAAGCACAAGGCTAAGCCGCACACAAGTCTATAATTTTAATATGAGCTACTAGTCGCAAGTAAAGTGAGAGTTTAGTTTTAGCAATAATATTACAAAAATTTTAAAGAATTTTTTTTAAAGTTTATAATTTGAAAGATTCTCTATGGTGCAAAGATATTTTTCTATAAATCTAAAAATTGTTGCCTAATTTTCTTTTCTTTTATCCATTTGGGTTTTTTTGAAGCTTATTTAAAAATGTTAAACTTACAAATCGATAATAATAAAATTATCAAGTTTCTTATTAATTTGGAATTTTAACCGGCGCCAGCACGCATATTTTTTTTTTCTATCCATATGTTTTTCTTTTATTATTGATTATTATTCTTCCATTAATGATTATTGGTCAGTACAATAGATCCTTAAGGACAATAGTATAACTTGGATAATGGGCATAAATGGATAACGCCCCTTTTCCAGTTTCCATATGTGTCCATTTGATCTCGATTCCTTCAAGATTTTCAACAATAATGGGTTATTCCAAGATTTTTGGGTCACAAGTGTGTTTCCAGACTTGTGCCTCAAATTGTAGATATGTGGATAATGTAGAATAATATAGAATAATGTAATGAAAATATAAAATAAAATGGAATGAATTTAAGATAATAAGATACACTAAAAATTTAGGGGAGAGGGATGACACTTGATCCCGTTGGAGACTTGATCAACCTTTCAAGAGCATGTTAGAAGTAACGACTACTAGTCCAGTCAAATTGTAGTTTTACCTGGAAAGTTTTGGGATAGTTTTGATATTTCCATTCTATATGCTTTTTGGGGTGCTGAATCCGAATCTGAGGTTTGCGAAAAAAATTTCGTGACGCAACATTAAAAAAAATGCCAAAAAATTCAAAATGAAAGTACATAAAATTTCCTACAAATTTTACTATTTAGGTTTGTTTCTCTGACGAACCGTTCGGGCGGAAGCGCTAGTTGAAAATTGGTGAATTTTTTCGGTCTCCGCAAAAACCTATTTTTTCCACTCCAAAACTAATTTATTTTGAAAGGCTGTCAAGAAGTAAATTCCTTCCAGTTCTCTGCACATATCTTATGTCGATCGTATATGGAATGGTACAGATCATGCTTTCACAAATTACAGAATTTTAAATTTATTTAATGAAGTCCGAAATTGTACAAAGTCAGTTACAGAAAAGGTAAAATTCCAAAGAAAAATCTTGAAAAATTATGACAAATTATTATACACTCATTAAAAAAGAACGACGTACCTAGAAGGAGTTGTCCGATTAAGACAAAAATTGGTGGAGAGGAAGATTCTATATACAGAATAGAAAATGATTAAACTTTCAGGCAAATTGAATTATTTATTTCAGAGTTACAGAGTTGCAAAGTAACGAGCTCAAAAAGGTGTTGACCCTCTTCTACCCTGAATGCAAGCTGCCACACGACGTGGCATAGAGTGAAAAGCTCCCTGATGGTCTCCTGCGGTATTTCTTGCCAAATTTGCTCCAATTGTCGGGCTAGGTCATCCACATTCCCTGGTGGATGCAGTCGCCTTCCCATCATATCCCAGACATGCTCGATTGGAGAGAGATCTGGGGATCTGGCTGGCCAAGGAAGTGTTTTACAAGCTGTAAGACAGATCATAGCAACACGTGCCGTATGTGGTCTGGCAGTATCTTGCTGAATAAGGCCAGGATACTGCAAAAGGAAGGGTGGCGAAACAGGTCTCCGAATGTCGTCGACATACCGCTGTGCTGTAAGTGTGCCGCTAATGACGACCGAAGGGGTCCGGCTATGAAGGGAAATGGCACCCCAGATCATAACTCCTTGTTGGAGGCCTGTGTGGCGTGCAACAGTGAGAGCAGGTTCGGCACGCTGCCCTGGGCATTTCCAGACACTTCTGCGACGATCGTCAGGACACAGTTGGAAGCAGGATTCGTCGCTAAACACTATACGTCCCCAGTCAGCATCATTCCAACCGGATCGAGCCAAGGGGACTACTGTAATCTGACCCGACGGCGTGCAGACGTGAGTGGCAGGTGGCGTAGCGGTCGGTACGAGCGTAGATGTCACTCTCTCAGCCGTCTGTGAATGGTCATGGTGGACACTCGTGTGCAGGTCGCATGTGTGATGGTTGATAACGATGATTCAGGCGCTGTAACAGCTGATCTGACAATCACTCTATCCTCCCGCTCTGCTGTGGCCCTAGGTCGACCACTACCTTCATGTCGCTGAAATCTGCCGTTGTCCACCCATTCCTGGCAGATTCTTCTAATCGCCACATCACTTCGACCCATAAGACGAGTGATTCTCTGATTTGCCCAACCTGCCTCTTTCAATCCAATGATACGACCTCTTTCAAACTCTGACAGTTGCACGTGATGAGCTCGAATCCTGCGTCGAGGCATATTTTCAGTCGTTGAAATCCTAATTCGCAATGCAACCATCAGATTGACCATCAATCTTGAGAAATTTGGACCATCAGATTGAGAATCGCTTCTTATATACACCTGCTGAGTGCGCAGTTCCGATACGCTGTAGCTCTCGCTATTCATTCATTGGACGCCAAAGTTTAATCATTTGCATGGGCGGTCCCAATGTCTTTGTATACAAAATTTCATTACAATCGGACAATTCCTTCCAGTTGAGTCGTTTTTTATGGTAATGAGTGTATTATATTACATATGATTATGTAGTACATTATTTTATGAGCAAAAATTACATAGCCATTGTCGTTTAGAGGGTCCTGGATGAGGTTATAGCCATTGTCGTTTAGAGGGTCCTGGATGAGGTTCTTCGAAGGCGGCGGGTCCTGGCATAGGTTCGGGTTATTCTATCGTCAGTGTCGGGGCTTGTGCATCTGGAAAATGAAAGAGGTGGTGAGAAAACAACTTGTAATGATATCTTGGAGATATGATTACGAAATAGATTGTGAGATTAGACATATCTTCCGCATCGTGCAAGCGTCTGTCTTCAGTCTGTTCTCGGTCTCTTTCTTCGATCTCGTCTTTATCTATGTCAATGCTGTCTTTCTGGGGCTCGACGTTTTCACACAGTCCTTCGCACGATGTGCAGGTCGAGGAGCAATGGAGGCCTGCCTTCCTGCATCTGCAATGGTACTATTTTTGACCCGCTGTAACAAAAGCCCTCCGTCGATGACATATTTTTGTATCGTTTAAGTCCACCTGTTCAGTCGGTACAAAAGCCCTGTATAAGCTTGATGTTGTTCCTGTCCTTATCCCATGCTACTCGAAAAGAGAGAGAGGGTGGGGGCTGAGTTCATAAAGCATAAATTCTCGTAGCTCTTCATCGGGATGTTTCACGATGGTCATTCGTTGGAAAAGTGTGGTTGGATTGATGACTACCGTTCATGATCGCAAGAGGCTGCACTCTTTCGCTTCGTTTGAATTTTACAGCTTGAAAATCAGCACCAACAATGTGTTGTATACCTTTTCATGCCGATCTCCTTGGACAAGTGGCAGTTGATCCTCTCATCTGAAACGCTCGTATTCTGCAGATGACATTGCAGTTTCGACGAACCTCATCCAGGACCCTCTAAACGACAACGGCTAATGTAATTTTTGCTCATAAAATAATATACTTTATAATCATGTGTAATATAATATAATAATTTCTCAAAATTTTTTTAAGATTTTTCTTTGGAATTTTACCTTTTCTGTAACTGACTTTGTACAATTTCGGACTTCATTAAATAAATTTAACATTCTGTAATTTGTGAAAGCATGATCTGTACCGTTACATATCCGATCTACATAAGATATGTGCAGAGAACTGAGAGGAATTTACTTCTTGACAGCCTTTCAAAATAAATTAGAGTTTTGAAGTGGAAAAAGTGGGTTTTTGCGCAGACTGACAAAATACGCCAATTTTCAACTAGCGTTTCCGCCCGAACGGTTCGTTGGAGAAACAAATTCTAAATAGTGAAATTTGTAGGAAATTGTATGTACTTTAATTTTGGATACCATAGCTGTGTTAGGCCTACGGTTTCTAGAATCGGGGGTCGGCGATGGTGAATTTCCAGTTTGAAAATATGGGTTTTCCCTGGGTTATTACCTGTTATAAGTGAGATTTACTGCTTACAGAGCTGTGACTAAAGCAAGGGATAACTTGAATTTACTAAATAAACATGCAGTGACAAAGTAACAATTTTTGAATATTTCATTTACGTGATTCGAAAAGAGTACCAACTTTGCGATTTTTTTTCTAAGCTCAGGAGAAAAACACCCTCTTGATTTTTTTTTATCAGTTATCTTAGACCTTTTTTAGACTTGGGTTAAAATCTCAAATTTTTAAATGTTGTCCCCCATAGCCATTTAAATTTTTTCCTAAATGCTTACATGCTGTCTATTACTACAAAACTATTAGTCTAGACTAATTTCGTTGGAATTTTTGGATTCAGAATAAAAAAATACATGGGGAAAACAAATTTGGTTTCATTTGATTGATTAGGAGATGAGTTATTCAAGAAAATACGTCAAAAAAGGAGTGTGGCACAAAAAAAAAACTTCAAAAATTTATATCTCGGCAAATATTTGACCTAAAAATCGCATATTTTGCAGAATGTCTTATCTTATGACTATATATATATCCAAATAAATTTTCATAAAAATCTGTGATGGTGTGGTGAACTCATCGGGTGATTGGATGTGGAACGACCCAGTTGCATTTGGAATGAATGCTACGCTTTGTGTCTACGCATTTGTTTTCCTTTCCACTTATATTTCAGTATGAATGACAATATAG
>JAFIDM010008306.1:120036-136772 GCA_023159025.1 Thereuonema tuberculata | reverse complement strand
TCGAACCTGCAACCTTCTGATCCGAAGTCAGATGTCTTATCCATCAGGCCGTAGGGACTACAACTCTCTTCATATTTTTTTTTTTACTTATATCTCCTTTCCTTTCCCCCATCAATAAAGAATGTATTCAACCTTTTTTTTTAATCTCAAGATTGTTTATTTATTTCCCGTCCGTCAGTTTATTTGTAATTCGAAAATGACAATTAGAACTATAAATGCCGACGCGTTGCAATATTTTAAATATTCTTACTTAACCAAATTCTATGTGATATTGAAAAACAAGTGCATGTACATGGGAGATGTTGAAATAAAGAAACGAGAGTCAAGAAAAAAAGAAGTAGTATTTCTGTAATGTAGAAAACTGAAAAATCATTATGTGTAACTCAAAATCCATCAATATTTATAACTCAAAAGCCACTGAAAAGTATCAAGTAGCATCAAAAACAAAGTCAAATAATAAAAAGCAGTATTTCTATTAGTTAGAATACTGAAAACCACTATTGTTACTCAAATACAACTGAAAAGTATCAATTGGAAAAAAAGAGAGTCTAGAAAGAAAGAAGCACTATTTCTGTTAGGTAGAATACTGAAAAATTACTATTTATAACTGAAAAACCATCAATATTTGTAACTCAAAAGCCACTGAAAAGTATCAATTAGAATAAATAAAGAGAGTCAAAAAAAGAAAGAAACAGTATTTCTATTATGTAAAATACTGAAACATCACTATTTGTAACTTAAAACCACTGTAAAGTATCATTGGAATAAAAAAAAGAGTAAAGAAAGAAAGAAGCAGTATTTCTATTAGGTAGAATACTGAAAAATCACTATTTGTAACTCACCACTGAAGAGTATCAATTGAACTCAAACTTAAAATCCACTGTAAAGTATCATTGGAATAAAAAAAGAGAGTCAAGAAAGAAAGAAGCAGTATTTCTATTAGGTAGAATACTGAAAAATCACTATTTGTAACTCAAACACCACTGAAGAGTATCAATTGGAATAAAAAAAAACATCAAGAAAGAAAGAAGCAGTATTTCTATTAGAGAGAATACTGAAAAATCACAATTTGTAACTCGAAAACTATCATTATTTTTAACTCAAGAAACACTCAAAAGTATCAATTGAAATAAAAAAGAGAGAGTCAAGAATGAAAGAAACACTATTTCTATTAGATAGATTACAGAAAAATCACTATTTGTAACTCAAAAACTTAGAATCACATCAAAGTCAAGAAACCAAGCTGACCAGAATCAGAGAAATTTTGTCGAATATTTGCTCAGAATCGGAGACAATCGAGAACCATATAAAGAAGGAATGATAACATTGTCTGATAATCTTTGCTGCAAAATAAAACTGAGATTATAATTAATTACGCCACCATAACCAGGTGTAGCACGAATGTACTATATTCGTTTTTACTTCACTGGGACCATAAATTAACGAGGGGAAAAATAATCCGAATTAAATTCCCTCGGCAGAGGTTTATCGCTAACTGGAGAGCTACTATGATTCCGACTATGCAAGGCTTAATTAGGAAGGTAAAATAAATTAATACGAAAGTGTAACAAAACAATAAAACGTTTAATAAAACAATCTTACTTTAAATTTGAATACAATCTCTCACAGAGAATTTCAAAAGATAAATAAACTAGAAATACATTTCTATTTCTATAACGTTAATTACTTAATGCTTTAAAGTTAGATATTATCTGTGCGAGTTAATCGAAAGTCCGTCTTCGGCTCGCTTGCCTGAGTCTCAATTCTTCGGTTAAAAGTTAATCTTAAGATTTCGGAGTTTGGACGAAGAGAGTACGAAACTCACGGAAATAAAACAGTACTCACTGGATAATATTTCTGCTTTCCGTTGAACGGGAACTACGAAGTCTCCTTCGGACATCCACGTCGTGTATCGGTAATCCTCCTAGAATCCAATATGGCGACCCACGTTCGAAATAGAATAGTGATCTTCGTCCAATCGCTTTTCACCGAGAATACGTCTTTAAAGCATTATCCTTCACAGGTTTTACTGAGAGAATCAATCGGGATTTCTTCTCAATAATCGATGCATACTAATCGCAGCTTTTCACTTAGAAACTGGATTTCTGCAGTACGGAACCTCGAACTTTAAACTGCGGTAGCGTACGGCTTTACTATAGCTGGATACTTCGCAGCTATCAAATAATGTAGTGATAAAGGATCCTAATCGTTATCACTGGGATCTTGGAACAAACTGCACTTATGCAGAAACCAGGAATACATCCACTCCGCACCGAGACTGCCAACGAACTGCCGATCTGAAGCGTGGCTTGCTTCTCCGAAATGCACTGAGCACGGTCTCGTTAATTGCGTAACAATGGACCGCTTGTGCGCTTATCATTGTTTAACAATTACTCACGAGATTTCTGTCCGAAGCCTGAATCGGCGATATGGGCGCTGCCATCTTGAAAACACAGATAATTGAATCACTCACGAGATTTTGTCCTAGGCCTAAATCGGCAACATGGGCGCTGCCATTTTGAAAACATGGATTCAGGAATGCTTTTATCTATTTAGGCCTTCAGTGTGAAATGGAAGACACTGAAAGATAAGTTTTCTTTCACACAAACACAAAAACAATTCAATGAGCTCATGGAAAAAATATCTTATCTGAAATAAATAATTGGACAATTCTAACTCCGATGAACGAGAGTGAAGATAACATCAATCGAATGATAAGTCTAAGAATAAAAGGAGAGACTAGAGAGTATTTAAGTTCGAATAAATTGACACTTCTGATAGTCCACCACACGAACATCTCTATCCGCCTCAGTATCTCAGCGGTATTCCTGAACAACGTTTGTAATTGAAGATTGAATCTGTGGGAGTAAAGTTAAATGGTGAATACACTTTCATACTCACAATTAGAGTTCTTATTTAGTTGATAAAACGTTGTTGGCTTTCCATAGTACGAAGCACTTGTTGCTCCGCTGCTGGCTTCTTTGGAACTATCATTGGCTCCTCGTTCCCAACAATTGAATCACCTTTTGTGTGCGTGCTGTGAAGCCAAGCGCCTTCAAATGTTGGCTTGCGTTCTTTTCAGCCACCACCAATTCTGTGTCATTTGTCATACATGAAATCAGGGATTTAAAATAATATATCACTTTTAAATTATTTCATCACAGGATCTCAAATAATATTGTTGCGAAACATCAATCCCAGGTTTGGACACTACAATGGAACTTATCTTAAATGCCGTTCATTCGATAATGATCTCATAGAAGCCGAAATTATAACAGAACTCACAAAAAAGATTTTGTTTTCATCCGTAGGATGTCTATGGAATCAAGCGATAATCTACTTCCATTCACTTTCACAAGAAAGCAAATTCCGATCCGGCCTTTTTATGCGATGCTTATCAATAAAGCTAAGGTCAGACTAAAAATAAAGTTGCCATCTAATTGGAGAACGTTGTTCTCACTCACGCACAACTTTATGTTTTTGAGTCGCAAGTTATCAGAATTTGGTTATCTTCACTCGAAAGAATAGTCACAATCAATTGGTCGCCAAGAATTTCGTATACAAGCTATGATCTTCATTTATCATCTATATCAACAAACATCCATGTTAACATATCTCTTCTTCAAATATCTATATCAATCAATCTGCACACGGATAATGGCCTAGTTAATTACAAAATTTTTGAGTCAAATGAGCAAATGAAGTAAAAAAATAGATGAAAGCAAACAAACTAAGATTTAAGAAATGAAAACCTTCAAATCTTCTATTTGGTCCGTATTTTTATATGGTTGTAAATCATGGATGATAAATAGGAAGCTTAGAGAAAAGCTTAAATTCTAATATTCATAAATGAAATGGACTAGTAAACAGTGAATAAAGAAATAGGCTCAAAAACCGTTCTACGATGTAAACCAACTTACTTTGAGTACATTCTAACAGTATCTTAATACGAAATCCACGTGCATTGCAGGGAAACATTAAAGGCTGAAGAACTAGAGGAAGGCCGAGATGATCTCAAAGATTAATGGGACTGTTGAGTGAAAAGATCATCTATAATGCTATATTATATAACGAAAGGCCAAACTCGAATGATGCATAATTTCGAGTTTGGCGATGCAAAGACTTCAAATAAATCATTTGCAATTTTAAAATTTAGAAAATTTAGAATATAAGAATAGAATTAACTTACATTACTAAACATATAGCTTAACAAAATTTATAACAAAATCATTTATAACAAAATTATTAACTTACAACAAACCAACATTAATACTGAATTTGTAGATTTTTTAGATTTGAGAATATATTATCATCAACAAATTCCTTATATACAATTATTTAATAAAACATTTTTATTCCCTTTCAAAATAAACAGATTTCACAAATTTACAAGTAATGTTAGCTTTAATTTATTTAAAAATATCTTTATACAGGAATTAAAAAGATATCTTACCATTAATACTAAATTAGAAGATTTTTTAATCAATTTGAATTATCTTATTAATGAATTTACATATAATAATTTTCCAAACAAAGTTTTAAATAGTTATATCACACAATTTCAGAAGAAATTTAAATTTCAAATTTACAAAAAATATAAAATTAAATATATTCACTATTTTATTTAATCATTTATCTTCAAAACAGGACTTGTTGTAATTTTATCATTTAAGTTGTCTTATGACAACTCAGAATTAAATCCTCTATTTGAGGAAGTTTTGAGTTTGATTTGATAACTGTCATCTATTAATTTTAAGGAATTTATTTTTCTATGTATGTATAAGTTAAATATTTTTTTTATTTTTATTTTTTTATGTATGTATGTAAATAAATAATTATTCTTTGTATGTATGTGTGTAAAGTAAATAATTATTCTTTGTATGTATGTATTTGAAGGGAATAATTTTTTCTCAGTATCTATTTATTTAAACAGATATATAAAAAAAGAAAAAAGTATATAAAAAAAGTATATAATTTCAAAGAAAATAAAAAAGAATATAAAAATTTTTAAAAAAAACTTAAAAAAAGAATATATATAATAAAAGGAGCAATTTTCTTTAAATAATGCGCTATAATGACTTCTAAATTTTAGTTTAGTTTCAAAAATTTAACACCAGATGCCGCTGATGAAGTGAGAAATTCAGAACTCACAGAAACAGCTTTCTGAAATTTGTATTAGGTTTTTTTAAATTTCAGATAGCTGTCCGGCTTTGCTATATTATATATCTATAATATATCTATCAGAATAATATAGGGAGAAGTAGAAGGAAAAAGAGGAAGAGGAAGCAGAAGGATCTGAATGCTGGATGATGTTAAAAGGGGAAGAAAGTACGAACAGTTGAACAAAGATGCACAGGATAGAAGAAAATCGAGAAATTCGTCCAATTGAAACCTGTCGTAAAGACAGTTACATAAGAGAGAGAGAGAGAATATATCGAAATAATGATCTATGATTAATTATGACCGTTTATCTTTTAATCGGATCAGGTACATCATGAGAAGAATGATGATGAGATTTTCAAGGTGTAGAGAGGACTAAATATACAGTAATGAGAGGCATGGAGAAGCAATTTCAAAAGAATGGGAGGATGGAGACTAATCTGTGTTGAGCTTGTTAATATAGGGTCATTCCATGTCAAATCAACCAATGGTTAGAACCTTGACTCCTCAGAAATTGATGATTTTTTGCACACTGATAATATCTATAGAGAGTATAAAAACTGCAAATTTTCAGATGTTTTGGACTAACAGTTTTTGAATTCACTAGCCTGCGAAAAAAAAAAAATTTCTCCGGCAAAAGGTTGAAGAGCTGATTTACCCTAATTTAGGTGTGCTGAGTTCAAATATGTAAACCGTTTTTGCCTATCACGTACAGTTTTTTTGCTATTTGAAATCCAAATTTTACATATTGCTGTAATTTCGATAGAAAACACCGTAATAGAAAATATATGTAATTTTAATGGGACATGATCAAATTGCAACGAATATACAAAAAAGTAACATGTTCATTGCTAGAATGTATGAATCTCACTTCAAGAACACTATTGTTTGCTGCACTTTGATGTGAATGAACGCTGTGTTGATTTGCGTTTGTGTTCCTCAGTAGTGACAGAGGTACCGAAAGCAGGGACTACTTCTATCAAAACTCTTCACGTACTGCTTCATAATTCCCAATTTAATATATAAAGGGGGCAATAACACACTTTGAGGATCAATTAATGGACGATTTACAATGTTTTTTCTCCAGACACGAACTGTTTCCTCTTGGGCCACTCAGACACTAACCAGTGACGATCCCTGTCCCGAAAGTTCTACTCACACAGAAAATACGGAACTTTGTATATCCTCCTTGCTGCCCTAATATGATACCGCACACTTTTAATCACAGCACAGTAACCATCTGTGTTCATTGTAGTTCAGTTTGTGCAACACCATAGATAAATTGTGATAGTTTTCACGAAGAGATATTGAATGGGCGACTGGCACTGAAGCAAGTTTATTTCCATTGTGCAGAACACCTTTGAGACTTCTTTTACTGGCATCAATAAATAGACGCCAGTCCTTTGCTTGGTAAATAGTTCCAAGACGACGAATTAAGCCAGGGATATCACAGCAAAACACAAGTTCGTCTTCGTGAACAAAAAACTGCCGGAATTCTTCCTCCCGATTTCTGTAACAATATGAATTTGTCCCAGGAAGTAAAAGATTTCTCTCTTTAAATCTTGATCCTAAAAGTTCTCTCTTTTCTTTTGTGAGGCCTAGGTCACGCACCAAATCATTTTGTCACACTGATTATAAAGATGTGGAGTTTTATCCTCAACATCCGGTAGAAAGCTATCATCATCACCATCCTCCGCACTTGAAGATGATGAAGACACACTCTCTGGTAACTGTATTGGTGGTTTTGGAACAGGAATATCGGGTCCATGTGGTACGTGGGTTATGGCAGATGGAAGGCAGGGATACACAATGTGCTTTTTGTTTTTCATAATGAATCCGGACACTTTACATACACAAAAATAACAGTCGTCAAAGTGATTTGTTTGTTCCCGCCAAACCATTGGGATTCCAAATGGCATTGATGGCAACAACCCTTTGTACCATTGCCGCAGGTTTTCTACACACGTTTCACACACAATATGGGGTGCGAAATTCTTGTCCTGATCACCTAACTTCATGTTATAAATAACCCAAGTACAGGCTTTTTATAAATGGTGTTATATTTCGCTTCTGGCCTTTACATGTATATTGGTCATATATATAACAGAAAGAGTTGGGATTGTTCACACATTTTCGCCTCCCAACATCTCTGCCACTAGCCATTTTAACACAAACTACCTCACTTATTCACTCAATCGACTTCAAGTGCACGTTGAAACATATAGACAAAGGCATGCCACACGTTCTCAGACTCTACTCTCAGACTATGGAGGAACGCGATCTTTGCGTATTTACCTTGTCTGACACTGCGCATGCGTGAACCACAACTGTTCTATTGTTGTTCCGGTAATCCTGTATGCTTACCTACTTCCCTCCAAAACACAGCTCATACAATATTTTCTCTCAGACATGTCCGTACCTGCATTCCATACAATCAAGCCAAACCTCATTTACAATAATGAAGCTCAATTAGCATACACATGAGACGGATTTATGACAAATCTGTACGTGGTACGAAATAACTGGTATTTTTTTTTACATAAGGACACTAAATGTAACGCATATCACATACAATTACTTTTGCCGGAAAATCTTCGCAGGCCAGTGATTATTGAATTTCAAAAACTAAAAATTGCTTGATTTTGACCGTGTTTTGAAATTTTCAAAACACTGTAACTTAAGAACCGTTCAACCTACAAAGCTGAAATTGGTGTCATTTTGTTCAGTTTTTAATGGCATTTAATTTGATATACAACAAAAGTATCTTAATTTCATATTAAAATTTTTAAAAATTTTCAAAAACTGATTTTTAAAAAAACTCAAAAACACTCAAATTATTTAATTTAATTATATTATATAGATAAAACCTTGTAGGTTTACTGATCATACACAAACTATAGGTATAGTCAGATCTATTGTCTTTCATCAACTATATTTGATTTAAAGTTCGACACGCAACAGACGATAAGAACTTACTCTGGTTGCTAGTCGCATTCTCATTTTTTTCATGGACTATAACGCTTCAAATTTTATTTCCATATGATCCCCTGGCTGTCCCATTATGAAATTTGGCACAAAAATAGGTATCAACAATATAAATAACATATTTTTTTCAAAAAAATCAAAAGGTGTGTTTTGAGTTTTTTTAAAAAGCAGTTTTTTAAAAATTTCGAAAAATCTGAATATGAAATTAATATACTTTTGTCGTATATCATATTAAAGGCCATTAAAAACGGAACAAAATGACACCAATTTCAGCTCTGTAGGTTGAAAGGTTCTTGAGTTACAAGGTTTTGAAATTTGCAAAAACACGACCAAAATCAAGCAATTTTTTAGTTTTTGAAATTCAATAACTGAAAAACTGTTAACCAAAAAAATGTGAAAATTTGCATTTTTCATACTTTTTAGTAGATAAGTTGATGTGAGGAAAGATATTTAAATATGAAACACTAAGGTCCAAAATTATTATTTTTTTGGTTGATTTCAAATGGAATGACCCTATAGTAAAACAATAAACCAGAATAATCTGACCCAAAACGCAGATTTCTCTGTTATCAAGAAACTTATTAATTCCAGTTATGTCGATGCCTTTGAACAGAATTTTTCCTATGGTTTGTCTCTAAATGATCAAGTTATTTTAATAAATGAAATTAATGAAATTAGACTTAATTTGTTAATTCAATTTTTGATTAGGATTTGTGTTATACCAATGAAACACCTATTAGATCAAAGTTGTCATTAAAGAAAACGAAGAGAGCGAGTTTCCAATCCAAGATGTAGTTATTTATGTTAACCTCTAAGAAAGCTTTTTTTGCGAGATTCTTTTTGTGAGATTTTATTGTCTCTAATAAACTTTCGTATCAATCTTATGTTTTACCAATTTTATAAAATAAAGAATAGCAATAATAAGTTTACCAATTAATATTTTAAGTGTATTTATTGTTATACAGTAATAACTTGAGATACGAGCGTCTCGACATACGAGTATTCCGAGATACGAGCAAGCCTTCGAGCAATTTTTTTGCTTTTAGATATGAGCACGCTTACAAACGCTACTGGTTGTGCTTGGTCGCTTTTTGACGACACGTGCCTTACTCATTTCCGTAACATTTTGAAAGGGAGACGGAAGCAAATCTCCCTCGATAGGTATTTCGTTAAAAGGCCAGCGCCAAATGAAAGTGCGGGTAGTCAGGAGAAAAAAGCTAAGAAAATTGAAGAAATATAAAGAACACAAATCGAAAAAAAACAAAAATAAAAAATTGAAAAGTAAAAAAAAATGAGTAAGCTAAGTTACTTCTAATGTCAAGTTTATGTAAGTTGCGTAGTGTACGTGTAAGGTACGGTACGGTACGGAATGAAGTGTCTATGTACGGGCCAACTCTCTTCCCTCCCTTCCTCATCCTTCTCCGCACATGCTGCCATTAGCCGCTACTGTACCATCTGTCATATACGATACAGGTACATTCATATCCCAGAAGTATTTAAGAACTCATAATTAAAAATGATATTTTATTTTATAACACAGAAATTCTTACAAACTAAAATTTTGTGTGTGTGTGTGTGTATGTCTCTACAGCATTTTAAAACATGTTTTTTCCATTATTATTAGCACTAATAAAGGAGCTTTTTAGAAGGCCGGAACGGATTAATTTTTTTCTGTTATTTCTTATGGGAAAAAATGATTTGAGATATCAGCACCTCCAGTTACGAGCTCGGTCCAGAAACGGATTATGCTCGTATCTGAAGGTATTACTGTATATGGTCAATAAATCTTCTGAGATGAAATTTCATATCAAACAAATAACTTTATTAAAAAAATGCAATTCTACAGTTTTCATTTTTAATGTTATACAATATATAAATTGATTGTAATATTTTGAAAAGTAATTAAAATAATTTCGAATATTCCAGAAGTACAATTTTCTCTGAAGTTGAGGTTAAATAGCAACTAATTTACTGTGAAGAATACTTTAAACAACGAAATAAATAAATGAAAATACGGTAAAATGGAAGTGATAACCAAAACGTTTTGTTTTAGCTCACTCTGAATCTTATAAATATTGATATTACAGCTCCAGCGAAATCAACCAAAGATAAAATACAGCATCCTAAGAAAAGGCCAAGACTTCCACCAATATCACTTACAAATTGATTGAATGAATATGCCGATGTTTCGTAAATAGTTTCCTGAATGTTACTATTAATAACAATTTCCAGAGAAGCAGCGTTAGAAAACTCATTGTGTACATTGTCTTGCAATTCATATGTATAGTAGTTTGCTGTGCACAACCGTGAACATTTTTTACAATTTATCCTGCTCAATGAAACGTAAACTGTATACACTTTGAAGTATTCTTCAGCAATATTTTTGCAGAAAGGAGCATTCCATTCAAGAAAGTATAATCTAAATTGAGAATTAAAAAAAAACAAAAACAAAGATAATTAAAATTCAGACAAGTAAAATTAATGAAAATTAGACTAGTAGTCTAAAAGAAAGAAATGGAAGCCATTGTTGAATATAATTAAGGGTCTGTGAAACATTTTTTATTACTTTTAATTCTTAAAATTCCATTTAGTGCTTTCATTAACAGATAGTTTTTTTTATTAAAAAAGGACCAAACACACACGATTAGAACAATAAATAAACAACAATTCTTCATTACATGTTTCGAGGATATTTAATCCTCCTCTTCAGATGAAATAAATAAATAAATAAAAGAAAAAACAAGACTACGAAAATTTTCAAGCCATAAAAGAATTACTAAAAAGCCACAATAGATAAGAAGTCAAGAGTTTACAATTGAAGTATAAATTACCAAACATGAGGTTATCATCAAATTACACACAAGAAATAATAATTTAATCCAAATCTCATGCCGATATTTCGTCTTAACTTAACATTAAGACTTACTCATGGTTGTATATACAAAATACAAATGAAAAGAATAAAATTATTCTTAATTTAACAAAGTAAAACATTTAACAACTGAACATCATCAAACCTTTGTTAAAAACAAAATAATGTTAAATAATAATAACAATAAAAACGATAATAACTATGAACAGTAAATTGAAATCAGAAAGGCAATATCATTGATCGTAAAACCTTTTATAAATCTCTAATTTCTTTTACTTCTATTACATTAATTTCATTACTTCAATTTCACAATTTGTTTTATTCTTTTATTTTCCATTAATGACATTCTAAAGATCCCTAACGATATCCCACTTACCTTTATTTTTTTGTGTAATTTGAAGTATATGATACAGAAGTATTTGTATGAGGTTATCATATATTGCCTTAATCAATAACATTAACAATAATTTACAATAACATTATATTCGGCTGTATTGCAGCGAATTTGTTATAGATATATCGGTGTTATAGCACTTCTTTGTTTTTATCAATAAAATTTCTATAAATTTGCTTAGGTAATTTTCCTTTTCATTGGCACAAACAATAGGTTCATTCATTAGTAGCCTGTGTCCCGTTAGTTTATGATGTAGAGCCGTTTGATACTGCTTATTATTCTGCCTGATTCTGCCTGATATACGAATTGTAACCGGCGATTCATTTCTCCAATATACACGCACTTGTCATCCCCGTTTCCACATTTTATCCCATAAACATATACAGTGGCTGTAAATTGGAGAAACGAAACGCCGGTTAAAAATTCGTATAAATAAACACGAAAGGGCGGTCAGGCAGAATAATAAGCAGTACCAAGCGGCTCTACATCAAAAACTAACGGGACACAGGCTACAAATGAATGAACCTATTGTTTATACCAATGAAAAGGACAATTACCTAAGGAAATTTATAGAAACTTTGTTGATAAAAACAAAGTGCTATAACACCGATATATCTATAACAAATGCGCTGCAATATAACCTAATGTAATGTTATTTGTAAATTATTGATAATGTTATTGATTAAGGCAATGTATGATAACCTCACGTTTATTAATTTATACTATAAATGTAAACTATTGACTTCTTATCTATTGTTGCTTTTTAGAAATTCTTTTATGGCTTGAATATCTTCGTAGCCTTGTTTTTTTTCTTTTCTTTATTTCATCTGAAGAGGAGGATTAAATATTCTCGAAACAAGTGTTCGTAAAAGTTTACTGCCTAATTTGGGTTTTAGCTGATGTGATAGGATGCTTGGATGTGGTTTGGAGAAGATAGCTTCGATCCCCGGCCTCAGTAAAGGGTCGAGAATTCTCCAGTCACTATCCTTCTGTAAACAGGTCCAGGGGATCTACTCTCTAGATTGAATATCGGGTTTCTTTCCTAGGGGTATAGACTGGTGAGCGCCGGACTAACCACCTGAGCTCATCTCAATCCAGATGGTCTAAGAAATATTGAAGCCCTATCTCCAGAACTCTGGAAATAGGGAAAAACCTAATCTAACCTAATCTAATTTCAACTAAGTGAAAACAGATTAAGAAGTAGACAGTAATTTGGTCCCAAAATGTACGATAACAAAAACAAAATTAATATAATAATTATAAATCGCACATTTCATTTTCTAATATCTTCAATACTTTAAATTACTATTCTTTACACTCTAATTGCGATATTTCGCAAATAGATAATAATAGTATTTGTAATTTAACTAATAACATTTGTGAATATTCGATAGCATTTTAATTGTTAAAAAAAAATCTATTACAAAAAAAAGAAGGCTTAATGAGGAGATGAGAATGTTAAAGAAAAGGTAAATCACCAATTATGCACCAATGAAAACAAAAAGAAAACAAATTCTTGCCATGTTAAGCCTCATTTCTTTATAAGCATTTGCTTTGCTGTGGCTTTTTGTTTATAATTTATTTGCCACGTTGTGCTATGCGGTTGAGAAACATTTTATTAAATCCGATTAATAGGTATTTTTCTTTTCTTGTTTGTTTGTGTCGGAACCCACAGTCGGAGCGAGTATGGGTTCCACATATTCTTCATGCCTTCGAATCTTGTCGAAGTGGTAAGTATGGCTGAGGATTCATAACAATGATAAAACGGCCGTATCATACTCTACTTCGCTGACAAACTCTTGGCATGAATTTGTTTTAGTATAAAACACCACAACGAACACCAATAAATATATTAATATAAAATACATTTATTAAAACAGCAAATTTTAGAGAAGATAATAACTTCTTCCCTTTGTCAAGCCTAAAATATTGCAAAAGTTTCTCTTTCAAAAATATCTCTTTCATTATTAACTAATTATAATTATTATGTTAACATAATATATTTCTATAATTAGGACAAACAATTAATCTTATTTTTTCTAATTTTATTTTTTCTATTATGTAAACGTTATACATTTTTAAAGAAAAAGGAAATCACCCATCATGCACCAATGAAAACAAAAAGGAAAACAAATTCATAAGTATACAGCCCATATTTCTTCTTGATTTCTTCTCTCGTAGCATTCATATCAGTAGCATTCACCACAACGAACACCAATAAATATATTAATAGAAAATACATTTATTAAACAGAAAATTTTCGAGAAGATAATAACTTCTTCGCTTTGTCATGCCGAAAATATTACAAAAGTTTCGATAATAACAAATTTATTGATACGAGCATGAGAACAACATTAAAGAATTGTTAAAGTTTAAGGAAACCTTTGAATCAACAAATATTTCAATAAACAATCTAACAAAATCATAATTAAAAATTCAATTCTTCAAATGTCACATTATTACAGCAAAATAAACATAAATTATTTATTAAATCACTAGCCATTCTTACAAAGTTACAATTGACCTCAATTTCATCGTTCCTATTTAAATTATTACCTTTGGTATTTATAATAAAATTACTTTCAACTATTTTTCTAGTTTTTGATTCTTTTTCAACACACGTAATTTTGATACATAATTTTGCTTAATGAAAAAAAATGATAACTTTAGTTTTGAAACATTTTAAGAAGGATTTTAAAAGTAATCATATTCTTAAATTCGAATCTGGTGATGCTATCAATATTAAAAGCAATATAATTGATAATTACATCCAAAGGATCGAGAGATCCACTAGTTCTGAGAATAAATATATGAAGGAAATAAATACTATGAAAATTATTTTAAAGAAAAATGGATATAAGGATAACTTTAGTAATGAAGCAATTGCAAAATTCAACAAATTTAAAGAAAAAGAATGCAACATTGATAATGAAAAAAGATTTTTTCTTCCATATTTAAATAAAAGTAGTTTGGAGCTAAAAAAGATCTGTAAGAAATTCAACATTTAATATTGTCTTTGAATATAAAAACAAATTAAAGATCATTTTACGTAATAAGTTAAATAAAAGTGACAAGAGAAATGAAATGGGAGTGGTTTACAAAATTGACTATGAAGTTGGGATTTTCTATTTTGGGAAAAGTAAAAGAACGATTAGGGAACGGTTATCAGAACATGGGTACTACATAAAAAATAAGATGATTGACAAATCAGAGCTAGCTGAAGATTGCATTAATAAGGATTAGTATATAAATAATAAGATCAAAATATGTGTGTTGAAAACAAATCAAAAAATAGTTAAAAGTATATCTATTAGAAATACTAAAGGCAATAATTTAAATAGGAACGATGGAGTTGAGATAAATTATAACTTTTTAAGAATTGCTAGTGATTAAATAAATAATATTTTGCCATAATAATGTGAAATTTGAAGAATTGAATTTTTAATTATGTTTTTGTTGGATTGTTTACTCAAATATTTGTTGATTATAAGATTTATTGAAAATTTAACAATTATTTAAAGTTGCTCTCTTTAAAGTTGGTATGAATAAATTGTTTATAATTGTTTATAATTGTTAATATCGAAACTTTTGCAATATATTAGGCTTGACAAAGGGAATTATCTTCTCGAAAATTTGCTGTTTAATAAATATATTTTATATTAATATATTTATTGGTATATATTTACTTGTGGTGTTTTATACTAATATGAATACTACGAGAGAAGAAATCAAGAAGAAATTAGGACTGTATACTTCTGAATTTGTTTTGCTTTGGTGCAAGATGAGTGATTTCCTTATTCTTTTAAAATGTATAACGTTTACATAATAGAAAAATAAAATTAGTAAATATAAGATTAATTGCTTGCCATAATTATAGGAAATGTATTATGTTAACATAATAATTATAATTAGTTAATAATGAAAGAGATATTTTGTTTAAATAAGTATGATATGCATTTTAAAACTAATAAAATTGCATAGGAAATGTAGAATAAAAGTTAGGTAGGTACGAGGGTGGTTTGATAAGTTCTCGGAATAATCACCAGTGGTCAGCGCTAGTGCCACGAGTTTTTCACGTGATATTCATTCGACTGTTGCCTGTAAACAGGTTTCACGTCAGTGCTCTTGGAGGACAGCTGCGGCGGTGATGTGGCTCTATTGTTGTTCCCGCGTAGTGATTTGCGAAATTGGAAAAAGTCGAGATTCGAGCAGTGATTAAGTACTTCGTAAAGAAGTGTATGAAAGCAAAAGACATTCATGCCGATTTCCAGAATACACTGGGGAACTCTTCTCCTTCATATTCAACTGTTGCAAAGTGGACAAACGAATTTAAATTCGATCGGGAGAGCTTAGATGATGATTCACGCAATGGTCGACCAAGATGTGTCACTATCTCAGAAATCATTGCAAAAGTGCACAAAATGGTAATTGAGGATCGCCGATTGAAAGTGAAAGAGATTGCTCAAGCTTGCCAGATGTCATCTGAAAGTGTATATCACATTTTAACTGCAGAATTACATAAAGAAAAAATATCTGCAAGATGGGTGTCGCAACTCTTGACGCTGACGTCGCCTTGGCAAAATACAGTATAAACGCACTAAGGTATGAATTGTTACCACACCCGCCGTATTCGCCTGATATGGCTCCGACGGACTTCCATCTCTTCCCAAAGCTGAAAATTTTCCTTGGCGGACGGAGATTCTCTTCAAAAGAAGAACTAATAGCTGAAGTTGACGGGTATTTTGCAGGCCTTGAGGAATCTCATTTTCGAGATGGGATCAAAGCATTGGAACATCGCTGGACAAAGTGCATTAATCTACAAGGAGACTACATTGAAAAATAAAAAAGCTTCAGTGACTTACGTACTTCTTTTCTATTCCGTTCCGAGAAGTTATCAGACCACTCTCGTATTTCCCATCCGACTCTGCAATACCCAAGCAATGCTGAAAGTTGAGATTCTGTGGTCCCAGAATTCCTGTCCCAGAATTGGTAGCCATTCTGAAAGAAGAATAATATGGAAAAAATGTCCTCCACCTGATGACAGAGAATCTTCACCAGCTCACGAGTCAATGATTCTACCAGCGGTCACAGCAGAAGAGTAAAATAATACAGAATATAAATATAATCTTTTATTATAAAAATGTTATTCTGTCTGTCATAAGACTAAGTTTTTCTTGTTTTATGACCAAACTATAAGAGATAGATAGATCCTGCAAATGGATAAAATGTAGATCTTTTTAAGACAAACAAAATGCAACAAAACATTTTTCGAAAAAAATTTTTGATTTCCAAGATGCCGCCTTTTAAAGGTTCAAATTTTGACTT
>JAFIDM010008306.1:88414-115036 GCA_023159025.1 Thereuonema tuberculata | reverse complement strand
CATGTTGTCAATTTTTAATGTGTTTAAATGTTTTTTAAGACTCATTATGTGTGTTGGCTTTTTATTTCTCCTATCAATTTATTCACACACGTTAAGCTCTCACTTTAAGAATAGAAGACTAATCCAATATAGATTCATTTGTTTAAATTAATATCTAATCTTAATTGCATGATCAGATTGGAAATGTTAACTATTCATGGTGCAGCAATCGAGAGACTATTCTATCACTTAGGTATACAAACAAAGTGAAAACTGACTTTCAATATTTCTAAGGTAGATATGAGGAGATAAATAGTATTGAAATTTGTAATTTAGGTTGTAATTTTGAAAGATACTGTAATAGTGTACATATTGAAAGAACAGAGCAAGGTCGATATATATCCAAGCAAGGTCTTTATTTGGTTTGGACTACACTACTGACAAGCATTCTAGAGCTCTAACACTAAATATTTTCTTTCACAAAATGTGATGTTTCTTGAAGCGAAAATCTTACTGTAAAACTTTACATATCTATTCTTATTTGGAATTACCCACGGTTCTCATGGTTGCGTAATCCAAGGAAAATATTTACTGTTGGAATTTCCAGTGATATGAATTCTTTGTAGCAAAAACTCAGATTGAAGATTTTCTGAATTGTAGCTGACGACAATAAAGATATCCTGCTTGGATTCGATTTCTTGGAGACGATCGTATTTCGTCAGGACTACGCAGATTAAAGTGTGGTACTACCTTCTAAAAGGCACGCATTTAATTCAATTGCAGAATCGCAGAACAAGGATAAGGTAAAAAAACCCTTTGTATAATCTTTCTTCAAATTCTAATTTGAATGGAGGAGTTTCGAGAATTAGCTTGCATTAATGGAACGAGATTCGATGTTTAGTAATTAAATTTAATTAAATAGAACAGATGCGTTCCAAAAATTAGTCAAATTAATATGAACGGATGAGTTCGAAGATTAGCTAAGTGAATGCGAACGCAACAGTTCGAAGATAGACTTAGTTAAATGGAACGGACTACGTTCCAAGGTAGCTGAAAGTGAAGTTTAACATCATAGTCCAAAGAGCGGACGAGCGCGGGAAATTTTGACTATTTATTATCAGAACGATATTTAATTTAAGAAGATACGAATTTTGTTAATTATTTTTTCTTTAACATTAAAGTTATATACAAGTTGTTTAAATTAGCAAGATTGCAAATAACACTTGAAAGTTAATTTTTTGTCCAAATTTTATTTACTGGAAAGCACAAATATTAGATCAAAAGAATTATTTAACATAACGAAATCCTATATGGTTTCTACATACTCTCTGCTTTACAGTTGAGAATAGTTAGACAGGTTGATAAAGTTCAAGTTAATCTTTGTCACATGATGCAAAAATGGTCGGTGACACGAACTGATCCTAAGCCTCTTTAAACTTATTTTGATTGAATATTAATGGCAATTATGTATTAATAATTTGTTTATTTTTCAATGTTTAATTGATTATATTATCTTACTTTCTATTTGTCTGTGTGAGTTAAATAAATTTAAGCTTACGAGGAGGGGAGATTACACATGATCAGTGTGTGAAAACCCTGGCTTCGTCTTTTCTCCTCGGTGAGAAGATCACATGAATGACAATAGTGTTTTAATTGGGTGACAAAAGTAAACTTTTAAAATGGCGGGAAAAAGCCGTTGGAGAAGACGAGGTGATAAGGTACAGTCGGAGCTTTTTCACCATAGCTGAAAGGTGTAAGGAAAGCATATCGCAGCCGAAGATTGGAGAGAAAGATCGGAGAAAAGACAGAAGCCAAGCTAGTATGTGAGGAGAAAACATCTCCGGTTTTCCCGGTCAGGGAAAAGAACAACACGGAAAAATGGCGCTACTGGCGGACGATATGGGAGGCACAATGACGGCAGGTGATTCTCGACATCAAAATTGTAAGTAGAAAACTATTTGTATTTTTTGCGACTCGCTAAAGAAGGATGAATAAACAAAAATCCATCGTGTTAACTCAAAACTCCAACGAGAAAGTGTAAATAATTAAGGAGGTGTTGTATAATTAACCCTGACTCCAAAAGATATTACTTGTCACAACCTGCTATAAAACTTTCATGTGAAACTAGTGTATACCCAAAAAAACGAACTAAGACGAAGGTTTAAAACAAATGCATGTATATTATTAATCACAGTTCATATACAATTATCTCTTGGTTCTAATTCACTTGTATGATCAACTACTTGTAAGAGATAAACCTTTCGAAGTATCTTCTTATTAACATAGGTAACCTTTTCGCTGAACAGATAATAAAAGTCTCTTTAGTTAATCTTTAACTACTGTCAATTAAAAGTCTTGAACCTTTAAACTTATACTTGTGACTTGTATTAGCTAATCTTGTGTTCTTGGGAGAATCCACGATGGTAAATGTAATCTTGGCTTTTTACCCGTCCGTGTTAGGATAATTAAACATTTACTTACAGTTCCTGATGTTAGGTTATCACCGGCCTAGCCTTTCAATGTCCAGTCACTTATCGGAAAAGTTGAATAAGGTTTCTTCTAGTTTCGAATGCCCCGGGAGATAAGTTTGCGGCTTGTATTATGCCTTAAACCGTCTTCGTCAAATCAAACTTTTGACCTCCACTTCAATACATCACAGGAACGATCATATGTATTTTATGATTGGAATTAGGAATTTCAACTTAACATAATTCCTAATATCTTCCAACGGGAAACATCTGAGTACGACTTCACTCATTGAGTTTCCATTCTTTCATTCTTCCATTACAACTCATTGTTATCCTCAATGCATCATGAGTTCATTGTTCAACAATCATCACTGCCTAACCTAAGTCACATCACGTTTTCCGTTTCACGATGATTATTGCTATGTTCATTTATTTCCCTTTGTATTACACAGGATTTGATTGACTAGGCTTACAATTGCTTTTCGTTTGAAATCAGTCTAGAAATAATTCAGGTATGTATTTTCTAATTCAAACTTACAGAAAGCAGGGCCAATCATCATTTCTAAACTCTTTAGGTTGTGCCTTGAACAATCAAACTCGCTCGAACTATTGACGCCATACTATATCGATAAACAGATGTCCAAGTAAAGTGTTCCATCTTGACATCCTGAATTCTTCAGGTTGAGTTATTTATAACAACTACTAGTGTTGTCGAAAGAAAGTGGAACTTTCCCCTGAAGCTAAAAAGAAACTGAAACTTCCACATAAAAGCATACAATACTAAAGTGGGGAAAGCCACCACGTTTATGCTCGTATATTATTGAGTAAAACTATGTTCGTACTTGGTGTGGCAACGAAACTCCTTTTGTGAACTGAGAAATTTGTTTGCCAACTCAAAAAGATAAAACTAAAAGGAGATAAGAAGGAGGGAAGGAGAGTAACTACTAAGTAAGTAAAAAAAGGGGGAACAGACGAACAAGAAAAAAAAAATAACTGTATGAGTCAAACATTTGCTTTCATAATTAGGTAGTTATTTCTGTTGTTCAACACATGAATGTTCTGATTTCATTTTTTTAATTGCGTTCGATTGCATTTTTAATTAGGTTGCAATTTTCTTTTCAGTATTTCATTTTTTGACTCAATTTTTAAAACGATCTGTTGAATTTCTTTTTAATTACTTTATTTTACATCTACATACAATACATAATATTCTAAATAAATAAATTTAAAGGTATTAAATTATAAAGAAACCAACAACTGAAAAGATATAAAAACCTAAATAAATAAATTTAACGTGTAGAAATTAATTAATAAAATTAAAACCAGAATCGACATGAATAAATAAAAAGTCTTTTCGAGTTTATCATGAGAGGGAATCGGGAACGGCCGTTCTGTCCTTATTGGGACTTATCAGACCGATTCACTGTCCCCGATGATAAACTTAGAAAGACGTGAACATACAGTGGAAGTCAATCTCGCACCCGACAATAATCGCACACCCAAATAAACAACAATAAAAAATGAAGACAAAAACCTTTGTTCCTGATAATTGACAGGACTAGAAAGTACTAAGTTATAAAGAAACCTACTGCTCAAAAGATATAATAAACTCAATGAAGAAATTTAGCGTGCAGAAAAAAATTATTAAAGTGAAAACCAAGGCTGCACATGAATAAATAAAAGAAAAACGTTCTCTCACCGATGAAAGCTCAGATATTTTTTAATTTTTTGCCATTTCTCTATGCTTTATTTTAATAATTACTTGTTTATATTGTTTTTGAGTTTATTTTGCGTCGGCATACAAAATTTTCTATTTTTTTAGCTTATTTTCGACTTCCAATCAAAGCTTTCGGAACGGAACTCGTTTTTAAGTGCTACCTGTACTCAATTTCACTAAATAAATAGTTTCATAAGGAAATTTTAATGTAACTCTATTATTTAGTGTACTCTATTTTTTTAAGTTCCAAAAAAAAAATCTTCCAGAAAATTCAGTTACCGATATTTAAAATTAACATAATAATAATTGAAAAAAAGATTATTACAATCATTTACTTAGTATTTCTCAAATAAAGTTATATAAAGTTTTCATCCGTAAATAAATCAAGCTCTACTTACCTACATGTTTTTTCCATTCTTTCAAAAGCGCATTCATCAATACAGTCTGTATAATCTTTTGAATTTTTGCATGGGGAATTCCATCGATTCATTCTCTGAAACTAAGAAAGCAAATGGCATTAATTAAATTTTTGTTACTGATACTTCTTTAAAAAGTTAAATGTTAACGCATCCCAGTAAAAGCTTAAATGACCATTGGGATCGTCGGATTTAAGGGTGAGGTTTTGAGGTCAGCAGTATACCCATTTTTAATCTTCGGAAATCAAACCGAGTACCCATTTTCCAGATGTCTGGGTTTAAAAAAAACTACTATGCAGCTGGTTATAAGTACTTTGTGTTGTAAATTAAGAAACAGTGCAAATATTTCAAAGAAATGATACATAATCTAATAAAACTTTGTATATATTGTTAATTTGATGTAAACTTTGACAAATTTCGTAAAAGAAAACAAGATATGGATATTGTAAGGATATGAACTAAAAGCATACTAATGGCCTAGTTTACATGTTCGTATTTCTTTTCGATGTTAATACGTGTTGTAAAAAAGATTTATGCAACTTTAAAAGAACGTCAAGCCATAACTCTAAGCCTTCAGGATATGTATAATCTTCCTTGAAAAGTATATCTGGTTCAAACATTCTATCTAGGATTCTACACTCACTTCTTCAAACCTGCAGGAAGTCAAAGTTCGTAGTTTTGTTAATCACTTTTAGGGCATTAAAAACAGGGATGAATAAAATCTAATACCAGTGGTTCATGGATTTGCCTGTGGTAAGTTGTTGTCGTTGATGAGGGTAGTGCTAGCAAAAAATTAAGTCAATTTTCACCTATTTAAGCATTCAACAAATGAGAACCAAGGAAGACACAAGGCTAAGTAAAAGGATTTCTCATCCCAACTATCACGGGAAAGACTTGGACCACCGTTTCATCCTTTGTAAGACTCGTTAGCCAACCAAACTCCACCGATTGAAGGTGCGGAAGGTTAAGGATCCCTGGTCTCGTTGCCTAAAGTGATCCCTAAAGTGAGACCTCCCCTACAAGAAACCCAACCAGAAATTAACAATACAAAAAATGTCGATTTCAATCTTATGTTCCGCTAGACTCAAACGAAATTTAATTAAAAGCATAAAAGCAGCCATTAAAATTATGCAGTATCTAAACGTACCTAAATAATTCAACAAATGATAACACTGGTGACAGTTCGGGATCCGAAATTCTTTTACTTAGCCTTGTGTTTTTCTTGCTTATCATTTGCATAATTACTTAGCTACTTTAAATTTCTTATTGAAGGTAAATATTGTTTAGTTAATGCTGTTCCTTTTATAATTTTAAATATTTATATTGATGTGAAAATGGTAGGTAAGCCTTAAAGAGCATTGTACCTGTTGTCGGGTAAGCCACATGAAAATACACAAAGGGTAGACGTAAGGAAAAATCATGTATTTTAACAGACCCTCCGGTAAACTTCAAATTGAAGAAGAAAAAGCAGCAAAACAATTGAAAGACAAATTTCAAGGTTGTAAAAAAGAATTCATTTACAGATCGGAATCTGAAGCAAAAGTAGGACTAGCTGAAACCAAGTTATCTGAAAAGTCTGATATATCAGAAGAAGATTTCGATGAAATGTACGATGCAGATATGAAAAAGTTAAAGTTGGAATGGTTGTCTTAATAAAACTCCCAACAACAACAAAACAAAAAAAACCTGTTAAATATTGCTTACCAGAAATAGTGGGAATTCATGAAAGTCACTAAGGATCAAAATCTCAAAATTCACTAAAAAAGAAGATACAGTTCAGAAGAGAATGATAATGTGATATCCAGCATTCCCTGGAAGATCAGCTCGATATTTGAGTAAATTAACATTCAGAGAATCGAGTGACGTGATCGACAAACACAATAATGCATCATATAATTAATAAGGGTGGGGGGGGGAAGAGAGAAGCAGAGTAAAATGTTATGAATTGCAATGGATGCCTAATAATAACTACAAACACCAATGCTCTAAAATGTTAAAAGCAATAACAACAAATTATTAAAATTAACATCATTAAACATCAAATCCTTCTAAGCAATAAGATAAAAAAAAAAACTAAATTTCAAAGTTGACTGCAAATTCCTATTTGAAAATTGAAATTTTATGATGTTTATAACTCCGTAGGTCAAAGAAATTAAAACTAAATATTCTAAATCATATCCGACTGGAAATTCCCTTTAATACTTGAACAAGAAAATACAAAAAAAAAACTATAAGTATTCAAGTATTCTCTTATTACTAGAACTAATTGCTTATATTGGTTTTCTTTCCACGTGCAATTTCATCATCCATCGCATGTAACAACACAATAAGAACTCTAAACACTAAGTTGAAATTCATGGCTTTAACATTAAACAATAACCAGTAAACACTAAACTAATAACAGTAAATAGGTAATAATGAATTCAATCATAATTAATAGGAAATTAATAGTTATCAGACATGATGTGCGTAATTATATTAAAGAAGGACCAAACACACACAATAAGTAAAAATAAATATAAACACTTCATCCTCGAAACATGTCATGAAGTTTTTATAATGAAGTGTTTATATTTATTTTTACTTATTGTGTGTGTTTGGTCCTTCTTTAATAAAGAAATTAATAGGCCAATAAATAGGATTCAACACAGAAAACAGCAATGTACTAGAAATGAATCGTACAGATTCGTTTCACAACCTCTTCCAATTTAATTGAATGAACAGATTGACATTTTCGAGATGATAGAAAATCTTCTTTAACGATACGGTTTTGTCTACTTATTGTAATTTACCTAATAATGTACTGAATAAAGGTTAATTTCTTTTTAATTTGAGTTTTGCTTCAAAACCCAAAACGTGGTCCAAGGTCCAATTTATATCGGACTGAAGTTCAACATAGGTGATAATTAATTTAAAAAATAAAAAATTAAAATTAAAATTAAAAAATTAATTTTGTGACTTGAAAATTAGTCACAGAAAGAAGAGAGTGCTATATAAACTCAAAATAATAATATATGTAGTGTATAAAATAACAAGTTTTCATGGAAAATATTTTATCTTTTTTTTTAGTGATTACAACCATGTTAAAAATTAAATGTCAAACGGTCCAACATACAATAGCTTTCCCTATATTATTATAACCTGCCACTTTCTGCTTCGTAAAACCTTTTAGAATGTGTTCACCCTGATCCTGAGCTTTCTATTCCCGAATTAACCACCAAAGCGAAAACATATATATTATTGTTTGCAGACAAAAAGTATTAACATGCAAGAATTCTGACAGTAATCATGAATTATTGAATATCCTCCTCCTCAACTTCGGAAATATCTTGGAAATATCTACTGTATTAAATAAACTTATCAATAGTATGAACATTATCACTTTATTCGACATTTTATCTACTGCCCTCTAAAATTTCCAACCCCCCGTCCTCGTCGTAGAGGATGGAAACAGATGTAGCAAGGAACTCCCGGTTGGAGGTCCCGAAACATGCTGGGTATCGGGGCTATGGTTCTACTCAAGTTAAAGTGGAAGGTATCGTGCCGAGGACTGAATGGTACAAGGTGTCACGTGCTGTTACTATACACACACGGTGAGCTAGAAAAATAAAAAGGGATAAATAAAACCTAAAACCAAACAATGATAAAACTTCACACCTTAATACCAACCAACAATTCCCGGCGGGATCCTCAGTAGTCGACGGACACTCGTTTCGACGCTCCTTCTTTGAAACTTACCCTCTAAAAGTGGCGGGTGCCCGATAATCTCCTCGTGAGCTGTTTTACCTTATGGATCAACGATGTTTCCGACCGATACCTGGGCCCATACTCATACCGACGGATAACAACCACCATGGATAAATAGAACAACCCATTTATGCTAAAATATCCTCCTGAAAACGATGAATAGAGGACGCAACTCCCATCGGGTGTGTTGATGTAAATTAATGAAACTTAAGTAAACATCTACATAAATTTAACTTAGTTCATAATAAATGTAATGTTTCGTTCTTAAACATAGATCCTTTTCTTTTCAATAAACATGAATAAATTAAACAGACAAAATAGAATATATTAACAAAATTCACACTTTATTTAAACGAATCAACAAACATTTAAGAATGATACAAATGATAACTATTAACTTCTCGTTATCTGTATGATAATTCTCAACCCTTTACACCCCTTTCTGGTTCTTGACAACCTAAAAACCAACGTTTAGTTATCTAACGCTAACCCCTTCTTTCTTCACGACTAAACGAGACGTCTCTTTGTCTGGCTTTAAACTGCCTTTAAACCTAAACACTAAATTGCGTTTATGTAACAATAAACATCTCAATTAAACCTTGAACGCTCAGTCTATACGCCTGACCTTCAGGCCAGCTGATTCTCTCTCCGCTCTCCCTTCCCAAGATCATTAGGCTTTCCCGTGAATTCGGTTGTACCAAACATATCAATAAAACGCAAATACTTAAAATACATCAAGATAATCACTCTGGACTTTCCTGTAAACCTGAAAATACACAAAATTTGACAATGTATAATGATGTTTATAATGAAACAATCTTCTTTAGGTCGAAACAAATTAATAGTCTCTTTCTATATTCGTTGAATCAACCTGAAACAAATTCTCTTAATAGGTTACACCTGTAAACTACTTCAAGTTTTAACACAGACACTTAAGATTAAAGGTGACAGAAATTACTATCTGATTTAACACTTAAAAGTTACAACAAATGTCCGTTGCCTTTAAAATGTACACTTTCCTCATACGTCCCCCAAAACACTTTTGACACTTTCTGTCAAATAGATTGTTAATATAAATCGGAAATTTTGTCTCTGTAATTAACACCACACTAATGTTCGTTCGGCAGGGTCCAGCAAAAATGATTTCCACACCGGAAGTTAACTTCTAGTTTACTTATAAACTTTTGTCCGTTTTCCCTCCTTTCTATTACGCTTGCACCGACGACGAATTACATACAGTCTTACGGTTGACTCTTACCGCAAAGTCGATTACCTTACACCGTCTCTAGATGCAGCTTAGACTCGGTGATCAAATTTTAATGTCCCTGAGTTTACGTACGGTTGATTACTTACATGGGAGAAATTCTCGCCGGTAGGATACGGACATCTTTGCGACGGCCGGGCACTGGCTTCCGCTCGCCTCGGTCCCCATCACGTCATTCGGGCGTCGGTGAATTTCGTCGTTGTAGATATTATCACAAACGGTTAGTCCGGTATCCTGGACTTCGGCTTCCCACGAAGGTTGCCCCCGGCAACTAAAGGATTCTCACCCGGGCAGCAGTCTCCTCCCCGCGTCCCTGCAGGACGGGGTACTTGACACGTCAGCTCGCCACGGTGAACTTAAGTAATCTCTCTCTAAAAACTTATTACAACTCCCTCCTTCAATAATTTTCCTGATCAAAAAACTGACATGTGGTCGTTATCGACCAATGGATATTCAAACACAATGCCCCCAGGTGACCCCAACTAACGGGCTGTTCCAACAACTGTGCATCGCTCCCAGGGATGAAGACAACAGATATACTCCCCGTCACAGCTGATCTCGCTTAATCATATTATGTATTAGAAACAACACATTTCTAAAATACATAATAAAATACACAAAATACAAATTCGTCAAATAAATCATGGTTTAAAATATAAGAAAAAAGCTTCTACTTTAACATAGTATAACACTCAAATCGGCGAATGTTAAAAATAATGACAAATTTGATAAACCTCAAAATAACACACCTTTTAACCTGTATTTTCCAATGAACCAAATCCAAACTCTATTTTTAATATAATCTGTCAAATTAAATTACCTTCTCCGAATAATTATATGTATCAAAATACTAGTAAACATTTAGCTAATATAATACCTTCGCCAATACAATATATAAAATTAAAATAATATTTGAATCACACAACAAAGCATATACATTTGGAGACTATATTTACTCCCGTACAATTAAATCATTAACCAAATAAAGGTAATAACTAAAAGAAAAGGATTAGAAAAAATTTCGTCCGTTCGCCCCGCGGGTGACGAACCACTCCGTTATAAAGGGTAGCGAATGTTGTGCCGCAAACGATACCTTTGGGGCGCCTGGCAAGTACCCCATCGTATGACGCCTTCTGCTTGGAATAGGGGGATAACCAAGTTGTGACTTTTTAAATTCCCCCGGTAAACAAATGTTTATGGAAAAAAATTCAAACAAAAAACAAGAGTTAGGGTCGCCTTCGGGATGTACCCAACCATCCAAAGCAGCTACCACGGTAGCTGAAATACTGGGATCTCCCAACAAGCTACTACAAGTTCAGAACATAGCTCCATGAGGTTAACAGGCAGTTCCAAGTTAACTTCAGGAACTAAGGCACTGAAACATACTGCTTCCGGGCTTAGCAGGCTACACCTAGGCGATTTATCCAAAACAGCCAGGAGAAACATGAGGAGGAAATTGCAAAGACAGAGGCAAACAGGAAGCCCTGTAGCCAAAGGCGAGCCAACACGCCTCAAAGAAGCGACCAAAAGACAACGTTCAGATGTGTCGTTCAGATCACCCCTGAACATACAGGTTCCTCCGAAGAGCCCAAAGCAGGGATCTAAACAGCAAACAAGTGAGGTCACTTCTTCTGTTAAGATGGCCGTCATTAAGGACAAATACCCTGATGTGAAACTGGACGAGAGTGAAATAGGGACCATCCAGATGGACCTTCTTTGGCGGTGGACTGAACCCAGAAGGGGAACCTTTACCACTAATGAAGAGCTTCAGCTTAAATGGAGGGATACTATTTTACCTATGCGAAAATCAGACAACTGCACTTTGGGTGACAGAAGCCTTTAATAATAATGACAGTGTTCTGCAAGGCACAAGGCTCAGGGTTCCGAAAGCCAGTGACCTGCCAAAAGCTGTCAAAGTAGCTTTCAAGACGAAAGACATATGGGCAACCAACTCAGCAGTCCTACAGCGGAGGCTCAACGCCTACAACAAGAAGTTAAACACCAATTGTTGGCGAGTGTTAAACCGCATCGCAAACCCTCAGGCTCTGAGATGGATCTTCCAAGTGGATAGGGAATCTGCCTCAGCCACTGTTAAGGCAAAATACCTTGCATATACCGGGGTCGATAAAGGTATCTTCAAGATCCTACATGATCCACAGCATGTGAAACCCGAGGTTGATACCTCGACACCTGAGCACTCTTCTTCCAACGCACCAGCAGGTAGTTTCACGCTTACAGAAACTGAAGATCAGGCAGTTTCAACTAAGAATGTGGCGACAGGGGGATCGGCACCGTCCGAAAACATGGAGCTGGTTGAGATGGACGATGGTGGGGACCTCTCTGATCGGGTGTTGGAATCCGACTACCATAGTGAGGAAAACGCCTAATCGTTCCATCCTCAACCTCTGATTCCCTTATGTCACCACAAACATGTTGAACAGCATTCATATCAATCTACACCACAGCCAGTCTGCATCTGTGGCTTGGTGCCAGAGAGTGGCTGAGAATAATATTGATTTAGCCATTATCCAAGAACCCTTGATTTATAAAGGTAACATATTAGGTTTATCCAGATCAGGATGGTTACTTGTTTATGATACCACCTGTGAAAATATGAGAAACTATATTTCGGTTTGGAAAGTCATAAATACCATACCCCATACAGAATTTCTCTCAAGGGACACAAATGTAGTCAAACCTCTTCTGGTGGGAAGTAAAGTTTGTGAACTCGTTGTGGTCTCAGCATATTTCCCTTATGAGGAGAATGATACCTTTCCTCCTTTGGAGGTAAGGAATTTTATTAAATACTGCGAATGCAATGGAACACAACTCATCATTGGATATGACGCCAATGCTCACCATGTCCCCTTGGGAAGCACTGAGTGCAAACAACGAGGAGAAAATCTCATGGAATTCTTGGTAATTATGACGTTACATGTCTTAAATAAAGGCAATAAACCTATCTTCATTGTAAGTAATTGGAGTGAAGTAATTGATGTAACACTCTGTTCTGTTAATAAACTTTGTTCTATTACTAATTGACTGTATCTAATGAACCTTCCCTTTCAGATCATAGGTACCTCTGCTTCTATGTCGCAGGTGAAAGACAACAAATGGTATTTCCCAGGCACCCCAGAAAGGTCCGGCTTTCAGGAGGATCTAGAAATACTAATAGGAGATACGATTTCTAACAAACGCTCGGTGGTAGATATTGAGTTAGCAGTTGACCAGCTGCAATAAGCTATTCTCAGATCTTATCATCAGAACTATCCGATCAATGTTGCTAGTTTACCAAGGCATGTTGTCCGCGCAGTTGGCGTTGTCGCTATGACATCGGCCTCTGAGTACCGGGTTCGGTTCTCATGTGGGTTTCGTGATGGTGGACGATCCGCGCTGGGCAGATTTTTTCGGGGTTCTCCCGTTTCCCCTGCACTTCTCCCACCATACTCTCTCAGTCTTTCTCTCCATCTGTCCTTATTTCTGTGGGTTAGTACAATTGACCTCCGGTCGCAGTGCTTGACTTCTCTGCCACCCACATTCACTACATAACATAACAAAGTATGTTCCTTGGTGGAATAACGAACTTAGCAACCTAAGATATAAGACAAGGAAGCTTTTTATTAAAGCAAAAAAGACAGATAAATGGGAGGAGTATAAAAACACCCTCACCTGTTACAATAAGGCCTTCAGAGAGGCTAAGAAGACATCTTGTAGGAAGTTCTGTGAAGATGTATCAGATATCTCCAGTACTGCCAAGCTTGTTAAAATCTTAGATAAAGGTAACTGCATTGGCAAAATTAACGCACATATTTTAAAAAGGCGGTTGATAATATAAAAAAAAGAGAGAAAAAAAATGGCGGACATTACCTTGGCGTCGTCTTTAGATGTATCGTAGTTTTGGTGAAAGGCGGTGATATAACTCTTACGCCAACTCAGCAATTCTTTAAAAACGTGCATAGAGACGTCTCAAAATATATAAAAAAATAAAGAAGCGGAGATCATAATTTGTCAGGTTTCAAAATGCGGTACATCTTTCCCATCTGCCATGTGCTCAAAGCTAAGTAAGTTATTATTTCGTTCCCCAGCAACGCAAAAAATTCTTCTGCCAGGTGTCGCCACAGACAAAACAAAAGGCGTTACTTCAGGTATTATCAACAAAAAAACAAACAAAGCACTGTGGCGTTGCCAGGCTCCCGGCCCATTGAAAGTTTCTAAACTTTCAATAATAATGGTCTGAATTGAATTTGCGGGCGGAGAAAAAAAACTTAAAGCTAAATCTATACTAATATAGTATATAAGTCTAAGTCTATGTAAAAAAAAATATATAAGCTAATGGATTTTGAAAAGAGGCAAAAAAAAAAAAATTATTGAGTAGGCAAAGAATAAAGTTTTACTACGGGACGTTTAAACGTCCCGTTTCTAGTTTTAACTAAAAGTATTCTGACTATATTATCCTTGCCTGGAAAAACCTCTTGAATAATACCAACCGGCCAATGGAGGGGGGGGGGGGTAAATCATTTTGATCTACAAGTACAACCGTTCCAACCCTTACTGGATTTTCTGGGGTACACCATTTTTGCCTAGCTTGCAACATATCTAAATATTCAATTCTCCATTTTCTCCAATAAGACTGAACTAAACTGTCAAGTAACTTTTTTCGGTTAACTAGATTATAGGAATCATCAGATAAATCAGGTGCGGGTAAGTATTGAAGAGGAGTAGACATGAGAAAATGAGCTGGAGTTATAACTTCCGGATGTGGATCAGAACTTAATAGACAGAGAGGTCGTGAATTTAAAAGGCACTCAATCTGAACTAGCACAGTTAACATTTCTTCATATGACAATAATTGCGTTCCTATTACTCGATATAAATGAGTCTTAACACTTTTAATGTTCGATTCCCATATTCCCCCAAAATGTGGAGCATGAGGTGGAATCATCTTCCATGTAATACGATAATTAGTTAAATCTTTATGAAGAGCCATTCGATAGTCACTTGAAAGTAAAACTTACACAAATCATCAAGTTGAGGCTTAGCACCAATAAAATTAGTTCCATTATCTGAATAAATATAAGAGACTGGACCACGGCGAGAAATGAAACGCTTAAAGGCTGCCAAAAATGAATTAGAAGTCAAGTCCGAAACAAGTTCAAGATGAATTGCTTTTGTGCAAAGACAGATGAATAAACAAAGATAAGCTTTTTGCGAGTGATGACCTCTTCGACGAGAAAGAGTGATTTTAAGGGGACCTGCATAATCTACACCATTGTGATAATCTACACTCGATAAGATGGTATATCATCCATTTCCGGCGTAGGATGAGTAGGTGATAGTCGAAAGCAAAAATTACACATATGTACTCTTTTACGGATTATAGATCTGGCAGAAAGTATCCAAAAACGTTGCCGAATAAGAGACATAAGCAAACTCACTCCAATATGGCAATTTGTCTGATAAAAGTGGTCAATAAGAATATCCACGAAATGATCTCGTTTGGGAAGTAATGCAGGATGTTGACATTCAAAGGGAAGATCAGATCTAGACAGCCTTCCTTCAATACAAAATATGCCTTCTTCATCAATAAAGGGGCTAAGACGTCGAAATGCTCTTGAAGGCAATCTGGATTGTCTTAGAAGGTGTAATAATTGAGCAAAATGCACAGATTGTAGTGATGAGATAATGACTTTTTCAGCTGCAATCAAATCTGAAGTCGAGATCCTATTAGAACATGGAAGTTTTTTCATGAAACGCAGTACATAAACTACGATGCAGAGAAGTTTATTCCAAGATGATATGCGTTGGCTAAGAGAATATATGATTGACTGTTCAGACAAACAAGTTGCGGTTAATCTACAAGTTTTGAATTCAGGAATTTGTTCATTTGTTCACGATTCATTTGAGAATGGCTTAATAGGCCATTCTGATGGTCGCCTCTGAAGCCAAGAAGGACCGTTCCACCAAAGTTCATTAGATATTAATTGAGAAGGTAATAATCCTGTTGTCAACCGCTTTTTCGACACAATTGGGTGTACAAGTTAAAAACTTTAAATAAAAAATAAAATTTTAAAAATTCCCCTATTGACGTTTCGAAATCTCGCAGGGGCAGATTTCATCTTCATATAAAATTAAAAACATTTTAAAAATCCATGGTTAAACCCTTCCTTCATCTGTTCATCCCTGATAGGGACTCGTCAAATACTGTCTAAAAAAGACACCTTCATTATTGCTAATGACCACTATACTAATAGGATCCTCAGTGACTTTAACAGTATCACACCGTGTATTCAATACACAATAGAGGAAGAAACAAATGGGGTCTTAGCGTTCCTCGATATGTCTATCCAAAGAAGACATCATTCGTTCGAAACTACAGTGCATAGAAAACGCACGGACGCACGCATCACGGTTCACTTTAAAAGTGCAGTCCCTGATAATTATAAAAGAAATGCGTTCAACATGGCAGTAACAAGGGCGCACGAAATTTGCTCCAACCCTACTACGTTCAAGCAGGAAGTTACACAGATTTTTAATTTTTTCGTAACAACGGCTTTCCACAAAAAGTGTTGGAAGGTTATCTAGAAAAATGGCGAAAAAGCAGGCGTAACAACAAATATCATTCCACGGATGCTGCATGCAATCAAGGGGTAAACCATAAAACGCGCTATGTATCGCTAGTTTATGATAAAGACTTGTTTGTTAAATTAAAACCCATCATATCAAAAGCAGGTTTATCAATAGCTTGCAGACCGCGCAACACGCTTGGTAATGCACTTAATCGTAAAAAATCTGTGTACAACATGGAGAGAGCGTTAAAAACAAAAGGTACGGTTTATGGACTGTATTGCGACTCAAGTAATAAGGCCCACAACGCATGCTTATACGTGGGCCAGTCAGGTAGGGAATTAGGAACACGCCTTAGGGAGCACAGATACGCGGTGGACACAGTAAACAAAGCTTACCATACAGCGACACACTGTCATGACAATGGGCATAGCATTAAAAACGATAATGTCATCATTCTGGGAACACACCAAGACCTGTATCTACGAAAGTTTTTTGAATCAGGCATGATTAAAATATTAGGAAGTTATAACCAGGACCTTTCCACCAAAAATGTTCTGGAATACGGGATATAAACACAGAGAACAACCGGATTAATAAGGAAAAAAGACGGGGAAAGGGAAAAAAAAAAGAGGGGGAGGGGGAAAAAAAGATTTTTTTTTTTTTCCAATTAATAAAAATCCCTGTTATAAAGCGGATTTGATTCAAGAAAGCTTCGCTTACTTATCACCAGGGGAGCCGGTAACACGAAACTTCCGGATCTCGTGTCTTTTTTAGACAGTATTTGACGAGTCCCTATCAGGGATGAACAGATGAAGGTAGGGGGTAACCATGGATTTTTAAAATGTTTTTAATTTTATATGAAGATGAAATCTGCCCCTGCGAGATTTTGAAACGTCAATAGGGGAATTTTTAAAAAATTTTATTTAAAGTTTTTAACTTGTTCACCCATTTGTATCGAAAAAGCGGTTGACAACACATTTCATTCCGACACGTTAAAACTTTTATCATAAGGTAATAATCCTCTTGAAAGACAATCACTAGGATTCTCTATACCAGATATATGATAAAAGTTAATTGGATTAATGTTTTCTTGACATTGTGCGATGCGATTACTCACAAAATTTGACCAGCGGTGCGGAGAGGAATGTATCCATGAAAGAGCAATGGTGGAGTCAGAAAAGGCATATATACCTTCAATAGGAATACGAGAATGATAAGAATCATAAACAACCTTGAGCAATTTAGATAGTAAAACAGCTGCACAAAGCTCCAGGCGAGCAAGAGTAACAATTTTCACTGGAGAAACCTTAGACTTGGAACACAAAAATCGAACAGTGATATTACCAATGGAATCAGTAACATGCAAATAAATAACGCAACCTTAAGCACTCAGACTAGCATCACAAACGGCTATTAGATTCACCCGACAATTACCGAATACACCAGTATGACGAGGAATCACTAAACTCGAAAGTAATGGTAATTCTTGAATGAGCAATTAGAAACGCTTAATGATTGATTCAGGCGGAGTTTCATCCCAATCTACTTTACTATACTAAAGCTCTTTGATTAGCAACTTCGCATAAAGAATCACAGGAGCTACTAAACCCAACAAATCAAACAAACGTGCAATAAGGGATAAAATCTGGCGTTTTGTGCATTTGTCTGCAGTTTCAGCAGTTGTTATCTGAAATGTATCTTCAACAGGAAACCAACAATGACCTAAGACCTAAATAAGAATAGGTCTCGATAACAATCCTGCTCCCTTTATGAATGAGTTATTCAAAGGAGTGATAGATAGATAAAACACCTTACAACAATCGACAGTAATTAAATTATTCTGAGAACCATTATGAATTAAACATCTAACCAATTTCCGGTTACCATTATCACCTTGAGCATACACTTGAGCAGTTGATAATAATATCGTACACCCTGGTTTTGTCTTTGCAGACACAGAAACCGTAGTAGCAGAAGGTATAAGTGACACTGGTTCGACCTGAGGTTTATTAGCCGGAATTGAAGAATCTGTTGAGGTGACAACTGAAGGTAAAACAGTGGCTGCACTGTTTGCCTTGCGAGAACCATCCTTATATTCTGCTGACTTTTGACCATTCAAGAAATGTAAAAGTATATGATGTCTCTTACCACAAGTTTGACAAGAACGACGTGACTTACAAAATGAAGTTAGATGGGAAAGGCTTAGACAATTTACACAACCTCGCCTTGATTTGACAAATTCATATCAACGTTGCGGTGAATCCAGCTGTTTAAATTGTGGGCATTGATAAAGTTGAATGTGATCATTTTTACCACATAACTTACATGAAGAAGTGCCACTACTCCGTGGTGACTGTGTAACACCATTGGAAACAAAATGTTTTCGAAGTAGTATGAGAATTACGTCCCAAAGAAGTAGAAGAAACAGCAGATCTCTGAGTGGATACTTGGGATGTCATTGCATTCGTAGCACTGCTCAATCGCTGCAAGATTCTCACTTGATCCTGAATAAATTCAATGAATGCTTGACAGGTAGGAATCTCTTCATTACGTACTGACAATTCAAAGCTTTGTACAGTCTGGGCATCTACCTTTTTTTAATGCAGTATGTAGCAAAATAAAGTCTGTGAGATCCTTTATTCCTAATTGCTTTACAGCAGCAATAGAAGCAGAGTATTTCGCCACAAAAAAATTCAGGCTATGAGCTGTGTGAGTACAATTCTTCAACTCAAAAATATCATTCAAATAATGTGTACCTAAAGCACGTTTGTCTTGATACTTCTTTACTAAACTATCCCATAAAATGTTGTAGGTATCACCAGTGGGAACAATTCCTGCTATTATCTTCAAAGCATTATTAGTTAATTTACCCATCAAATATTGAACACGCTGAGAGTCGGAGAGTTGTGGGTTTGTAAGGATATTAGTTTTAAATGACTCATAAAAAATTGGCCAGTTATCAGTGTTCCCGTCAAACGATGGAATATCGATTCGAGGTAATTTCACCTTATGCTGGTTAAAAGATGTACTTTGTGATGCTTGGCCGGAAATAGTCATAATGTTGTTTCTAACGCATTTAATCCTAGCATACAAATCCTCCACAGAAATTAATGCACTATAATCTGGTTGAGATGAAGGTTTAATTTCCAGCTGAACTTCATTTATTTGATCTAAAACCTGTTCGAACTTTAATTTCAATTCATCAATCGTTTCAGACTCTGCCATGAAGTTTTCGTTCGATTTGTTGGAACGTTCGGCAAGACTAATCTTTTTGGAAAGATCGTAAATAGCATTAACTTTCTGATACACTGCGTCCCTTTTTGAAATCAATATCTTAAGCTTAGACTCCATCCCGACCAAATATTCAAACTCAATTCATACTAACTATTCACCTAGCTAACGATCCACCCAAACTAACGATCACTAACTATCTATCTAACTATCCGCCTAACTAAACGATTTACCTAACTAACTATCTACCCTCGACGGACCATAAAAAAATGCATTGGTAAAATTAACGCACACATTTTAAAAAGGCGGTTGATAATACAAAAAAAAGAGAGAAAAAAAAATGGGGGACATTACCTTGGCTTCGTCTTTAGATGTATCGTAGTTTTGGTGAAAGGCGGTGATATAACTCTTAATCCAACTCAGCTATTCTTAAAAAAAAGTGCATAGAGACGTCTCAAAATATATAAAAAAATAAAGAAGCGGAGATCATAATTTGACAGGTTTCAAAATGCGGTACATCTTTCCCATCTGCCATGTGCTCAAAGCTAAGTAAGTTATTATTTCGTTGCCTAGCAACGCAAAAAATTCTTCCGCCAGGTTTCGCCACAGACAAAACAAAAGGCGTTACTTCAAGTATTATCAACAACAAAAAGCAAAACAAAAAACAAAGCGCTGTGGAGCTGCCAGTAACTATAACCAACTAAGTTCTATAAAACTGGAGAATGGTAGTTACACAAAACCTTAAAAAGAAACGCTAAAAGAAATGCTAGGAGTACACTTTCCAGAATCTAGAGAAATCGATATTGAAGACATGCATCGATCGGGTCTGGTTCCGCCCAGAGGTACCCGTACAGACTGGTGTGTGTCTAGAAGAATTGTTGAACAATCTAAAATCGGATGGGCTATTTCTACATATAAACCCTTCAAAGCCCCAGATATGGACGGTATTATCCCAATGCATTTGCAAGAAGGAGTGGATATCGTTACACCGATTCTCGGCCGGTTCTTTAGAACAAGTATAGCAGTAGGGTATCTCCCGGTACAGTGGAGACAAACCAGAGCTATCTTTATTCCTAAACATGTCAAACCAAGCTATACGCAAGTGAAATCTTTTCGGCCTATCAGCCTTACCTCTTTTTTGCTTCAAACTCTAGAGAAATTGTTTGATAGACACATAAGAGGTGAGATTCTTATATCACATCCTCTCGCCAGTCAACAATTTGCTTATCAGCAAGGTAAATCGACTGAAACGGCCCTTCATCGTATTGTAATACTTTTGGAGAAAGTCCTTGAGCATAAGGAATTTGCTTCAACTGTCTTCATGGATATTGAGGGGGGCCTTCGATAGAATCTCTATAGAAGCTATTGATGCAGCCACTCATAATCATGGAATTAACCCTATCTTACGGCGATAGTTGAGATCAATTCTAAGTGAACATGTCATATTCTCACTCTTCGAGGACAACTTATCGGTCGCTACCAATAGAGGTTGCCCGCAGGGAGATGTTCTCTCTCTTTTGCTGTGGTGCCTTGTGATGGACGAACTGCTGGTGTCTCTTGGGAGGTTTGGGTGTGGCTGCATTGGTTATGCGGATGACTTCTCAATAGTCGTTAAAGGTAAATTCCCTAAAACCGTATCAAAAGTTATGCAGAACGCTCAGTTACTTGTTAAAAAGTGGTGTCAGAAAATAGGTCTTTCAGTCAATCCAGACAAAACGACCATGATATCTTTCACGAGGAAAAAGACCTTGCATGAGCTGCAAGCTCTTACCTTCTTCTATAGGAAGCTTACCATTTCTTCGGAAGTCAAGTATTTGGGTGTTATACTTGACCAAAGAATGACTTGGAGATAACACTTGGAGCACTAGATTACGAAAGCAAAAAGAATTTTTTGGTCGTGTCGGGGAGCTAATGGTAGAACCTGGGGTATTAACCCAAAGGTTATGCACTGGATCTACACTATGATCATTAGACCCATTCTCACATACGCTGCGGTGGTATGGTGGTCAAGGATCAAACTTAAAACAGCTAAATGCGAGCTCAATAAGCTACAAGGAATGGCGTGCATAGATATCACAGGGGCAATGAGAACCGCACCCACGGCTATTGGGATTCTTGCCACTACATTTACATATTGAGGCTGAAGCCACTCTGAGAGCTTTAAGGCTTAAGACTGCGGGTAAATGGTGTTATACCCATTCAGCAAGTAGTCACACAAAACTCTACACACAGCATTCGAGTCAGGAGTCTGTCCTGCAAATGACAACTGACAAAATGCTTCCCTATTATTATTTTGAAAGTCCATTCGACATATATTTCCCAAGTAGCGCTGTGTGGGATTCTGGATCAATTCCTGTAATCACAGATGAGTATGGTTGGGTATACGGATGGATCCAAGTCTGCCAATGGCTCCGGAGCAGGTGTATATTATCTAACCGGCGGGAATGATTTTTCTTATAACCTGGGTAATTTTACAACTGTATTTCAAGCAGAAATCTTTGCAATTCTTGCTTGTGCCGGCATCTGTTTCGACAGAAAAATCAGGAATAAAAATATTTATATTTTTTCTGATAGCCAGGCAGCACTGAATGCTCTGAATCAGTGCCGCATTACTTCTAAGATCGTTTTCGATTGCCTCAAAACTCTGTCTTTACTGGCACAATTCAATAAAGTTCGTCTTTTTTGGCTGCGAGATCACAGTGGTGATGAAGGCAATGACAAAGCCGATTCCTTCGCTAAGAAAGACTCGGAGATAACCTTTGTAGGTCCAGAACCTGTTATTGGTTTATCCATTAACATGATTAGGAAGATCTTTCTTAAGAAAATGAGAGCTCTACAGCTTAAGCTATGGCACAGGCTTAAGGGACAAAGACAAGCCAAGATGCTAATTCAAGGATCAAACAATAAACATTCCTCCGAACTTTTAATGTTACGGGAAAATGAACTTGGGATTGTTGTTGGTCTACTTACTGGGCATTGTCGTGTCAACAAGCATTTATGGCTTTTAACTTTAAAAGACAACCCAGTCTGTAGGAGATGTGATTCAGAAGATTCCTCACACATCTTATATAACTGTGAATATTTCACAGCGCTTAGACATAAAATCCTAAGATCTTTTTTCTTAGAACCAAAGGACTTGATTAAGGTCCCTATAAACAAACTACAGGCATTTGCCATAGCTACTGATTTTTTTGGGGATTAAGGTTGGGGAAAGTACAATAGACCTTAGGTCGCAGTGCTAGGTATAATTATCACCCATCTTTTAAATTACATTACATTACATTTTATCTACACCTCTTATGTTTATCTGGTATAACGACCATTTATCGATTATTAGATAAATACAAGATAACAAATAAAAGAAAAGAAATATTTTCAACAATATTGCAAGTATAATTTGCCTCAAAACTGTATATTTGATGTAAATGAAGAAACTAGCCCAGCGATCCTTTGTTCAGATCACATTTATTTCAGATTACAATAATTAAAAAAGCTTCATTAATGTCTCCAGAGTATTGTAGATGAAAACAAAACTTAAAGGAAAATTTTACTGCTGCTAGTGTTAAATTGAATTATGTCTGACCTAATTAATAAAGAAACAAAAAACGGAACCACATTATTTAAAAATAAATAATGATTATTCAGCTACTTAGAATTAGGCTTCAATGTAATCCTCAAAAAAAGTAGATATTAGAATTGATTTTAATTTATTAATGCCTTTCATTACGTTTCCGAACTTAATTATATAAAGGTTTAGATCAAAAGTAAAGGTTTAACGAAATTTCTTCTCCACACTAAAATAATGCGACTGATTTGATATTACGTAATTTGTTAATATACACAGTAGTATTTAATTTATAAATATTTTAACTTTATTGAAGAGGATTTAAAATTACAGTTTTGAAAAATACAGTAATTTATTTTTCTATTAAATATCTTCATCTACATCCTTTATTTTCATTTTTACTATCCTCAATCTACTCAGAGGGAATGTGGAATGAAAAATAAAACAACAGTATACCCTAGAATAACGTCTATGTGACGTAAAACTTTTAGGTGAGCTCCATCTCAAGCTAATAGTTTTGATTTAATTATTTTAAAAATAGATATTTCTTCAATGAACTAAAACATTTATGGAAATCTTCTGCATATTTTTTATTGTAATTATTAAATTTTTTTGTAATTGTATTCTGTAAAAACATTACCTTTTTACTTTTAAGCAAAACAATTTTGGCCGAATTTGGATCCATTTCTCTTCGATGATGAAATATATAGAATTTCGACGGTTTTTCTCCAGCATGTAAAATAACCTGTGAAAAATAAAGAAAAATATTTTATTAATGTTTATGTTCTCTACTTCTGGGATTTACACACGTTTCTTCTGTCAGATTTTGTAGAACAGCCTTCTGAGATCACATGAAAAGCCAATGATATTTAAATAAATTTGCTTCATACTTGGAATGACTGGCTTCTGGCCACCACACACAGTTTTAATAAAATACATAAATAAGAATACTGGAAATGAATCAAGTAGAGAAATGAATAACATATTCGAAAATAAGAAATGAGATCCCAACGGACGTTTGAGTTGGTTCCGCCCAAATTTATTGAGAACGAAGTGTAGATCACTTCGAAAGCGCTCGCATTTATTGTATTCTTATTTATGTATTTTATTAAAACTGTGTGTGGTGGCCAGAACCCAGCCATTCCATGTTAACTTGAAACACACGTAAAACACCTTCCATTGCTTCATACTTATTTCTTAATTCTGTAATTTTTGCATTATGTTTTATAGCGTTCATTTAAATGCCAAAAAAGAAAGGACTTGATGGTAATCTGATTAACTGTATCACATTCATAGAAATGTAAGTAATATTTATTTGATTGAAGGTTTCTCCGTAGATATGATTTTGTCTTTGTCTTAAAGTATACTCTCATTTTCTTACTGTATTCTACATAATTATATATATTAACACATTACAATAATGTAAACACATATATTAATATACGAGGTGCATTCAAGTTATAACACCTCCGGTTTTTTTTTCAGCACTGGAAACAGATAGAAACATGCGGTTTGTTTTAAAATATGCGGGCACTCTTTGTCATTGCGAGCCAGAAATGGCAGCGCTATACTGTACACAGAACCCTAGCGGCAGCGGCGAGAGTTAGCGACTGTTTTTGATACTTAAAATGGCGACGTTTTCATTACAAGATCAGCGTGTTATCATTCTTTTCTCCATTTGCATGGTGTGACACCGATTGAAATTTATCGCCATGTGAGTGAGACATGTGGTGAAGGTGTTACGGATGTGTCTAATGTGCGTGCGTGGGCGACAGTTCAAATAAGGCAGAAAGTTGTGTGACATCAAACCACGACATGATCTGGCTACATGATCGAGCGAGTGGAGGAAGTTGTTCTGGAGGATCGTCGAATGAGTGTGGAACAGATCGCCTCGGAAGTTGATTTTTCCGTGGTATCTGCGCACACAATCCTGCATGACGACCTAAAAATGCGGAAAGTGTCCTCCAGGTGGATGCCTTGTGGTCGTCCAATCGCATCCTCGGCACCCACCTAGAGGACACTTTCCGCATTTTCAAGAATTGTGGGAGACGGTGTACGCGAAGAATACGATGACCCAGATGGTAAACGGCCATGCCTACGCTCGAACTGTCCGCGCACATCTTCTGATGCAGCTGTCGCTGGCGATCTTGAACATTCAGGATATACAAGATGCAGACTCTCAGCGATCGCTTGAAACAAACACGCTCAGACCTCCTCTCTGGAACGATTTCGGTGGATGACGTTTTGTCGTCAGAGTACATCGCCCAGGCAGCAGATTTGTTCGACCCAAAGCTGAAAGGCCTCTTTTCATCTAAACGGTGCACTGCGAAGTTGTGGGTGCGATACTTTGATATGGTTGGCATCATGCGTCTGTTTGTCAGAGCTGGACGTTCTGATAATTGGGCTCTTCACTTGCTATGTCCAAAGAATGATTCCGTATTTCCAGTCTGCGGGATATTCTCAGCTTGAGGATGTTATGATTCCCTTGGAGTTCCGGCAATTTGTCAAGGAAGGCTGCTTCACTGTGTTGATGAGAAACATGAAGACGGCGGGTTGGCTCACACGTGGATGTGGATAACGTCATTGCTCAATCGGTTTGTGCCATGCCTTCATCTGTAAATGTAATAGATGCCCCTGAAAGGTTTTGTGGAGTCTTCGCCGAAACCTCCGACAAACATGGGGAGCTAAGAGAGTCTCGGCAAGTGAGAGATAAGGCAGACATTCGCAGGATGTAGACTGGCTCCAGTCCGCCATCCTTTCAAGGACTCAACGAACCTTCTAGTATCCTTGTCTACCTGAGTAGTAGCCAACGATACAGTTAACTGTGATGAGGCTCTCTCCCGAGGTTTGCAAGCAAGGAAATCAATCACAGGTTAACGATTCAGTTAAGTCCACTTAAAAAGAAACAACAAAGTCACAATTTTTGCCACTGCATCTAAAACGGCAAAGATCAAAGACACTGTCGTCGAAATGAACCCTAACCAAATTTTTCACCGATTGCTGTGTGTTGTGCATGACGATGTTGACCTCGAGGAGAACACGACACATCAACTTGCAGCAAGGCCTCCAGGGCTGTTTGACGGGATGTTGATACGGAAAAGCACTAAGTCTGAATTGATCGACGGTTTAGAAGAGATAGCACTGCCCAAGACAAACTTTCCAGTGAACGCAAAGTTTACAGTCGATGGCTGGTTCATCCTGCACCGGGTTGTGTGGGCGCGTCCAGCGAATTTCAGCCACATCTGCCTCCAGTATGTGAAGTACGTGAAAAATTAGTGGATGTGATACCACTTCTGCTCCGTTCAGAAAAGGCAAAAAATGATCTTTCAAGAAGTTTAAGCGAGACGCTTGTTTAAGGGAGACAGTGTTGGTCGTGACCTAATAAATTTTAGGTTCAAGTATGGATGGGGAATCGCCAGCCGGAGCCAGAGTGGGGATGGATGGAGCATGCAAATGGTAATATATGCACTACTACCTACATTAGCATCGATTTAATAGCAATAAAAAGCGGTCTTTAAATTTTGTTGTTATTTATCGTTTCTATGACAACATGTCAGCCAAAGTTTCAACGTCGTCATCGATATCCAAGTCAGCGTAGTCCATATGATTTGTGCAGCCATGTCTTGCGCAGTAGCCTCACATACTTGTGCAAGGAAAAACCGTTTCTT
>JAFIDM010008306.1:46133-78414 GCA_023159025.1 Thereuonema tuberculata | reverse complement strand
AAGAAACGGTTTTTCCTTGCACAAGTATGTGAGGCTACTGCGCAAGAAATGGCTGCACAAATCGTATGGACTATGCTGACTTGGATATCGATGACGACGTTGAACCTTTGGCTGACATGTTGTCATAGAAACGATAAATAACAACAAAACTTAAACACCACTTTTTATTGCTATTAAATCGTTGCTAATGTATGTTATATTTTTTCAGATCATGCATTACCGTCAAAGATTTTCGCCAGTGAGTGAACAGCCAGTCGAGCTCCTGTGATAACACGAAACAAGCTACCTGAGTTTTACCCTTAATAAAGTATTTGTTTTGCTGCTTATGCCTATACTTCAAGCCTAGTGGTATAAAGTCTTCTTTGATTCATGTTTTTGTAAGTTACGACAATATTTATTACAATTTTAGCACAATTTTCATTTGTTACATTTACATAAATATTATTCTCTCCCTAGCACCAAAATTGGTCTAAAATTATTAATTTTAGTATTTTGGAAGATAATGCAGCCGGTATTAAGTAATTTGGTGTAAAAACGAATACAATATGACGCTCGGTTCAGTCGCTATTTTTAAAACTCGAGAAATCCATGATGGGGGCGGTTTTTTCAAAATAGTGGATTTTTCCCAAGATGGATTTTTTGGGAATTTTGAGATATCAATCAGTACACTATTCTCAACATTTCTACCAATTTTTAGCTTATTATTTCAAATGTCTGGGTCAATGTCTAATTATCCTGGACCATATATTATTCATATGATGCATGTTTGTCTTTACGACGGGAACCCTTTTGTGTTTTTGACGGAATATTCCTTAAGACAACTGGGATGTCAAAACTGTAATCAATATATTCTGTTGTAAATATTTTTTATAGGCAATAACATTCTTATATTATTATTATTATTATCTGAACATTCGTGCCGAATTTGGTAAAGATACAATCAGAAATGGCGACATTGTTTCAAGACAAACAAACAAGTAATCAAAGAAACAAACACTCGGGCTTCTTATATAAATATAGGCTGAAAATAAAAAGTTTATTAAAGTTGATCTTGCGACACATCATTGCTTAATTTATTTCATTTCATCAAGAGAATCACCATTTTTAGAATAAACGAAAAGTAAAACAATGAAAGGAACATAAGTATAAACACACATCATAGTAAAGGAAAGAACAGCAACAAAATTGAATCCGTACGTCTAATGTCAGTGAAAATGCGAGTAATAAAAATCATGATGCAAAACAGAAACGCAGGAATAGTAAAACCATAAAAAAACCAAATAAATGAGTTCAAAGCTAAAAATGACAGTGTCATTCCGTTATGAGTTTGTTATCAGATTAATTTACTTTTTAATTTTTGTCTTTAAATAAGTAGTAATCATGTGGTTTGTGTGATTCATCTACATTTGGGTTACTGATTGCGCCAGACACTCTCAAAGTCAGAGAAAAAAATGACTTGACGAAATTCCAAATTTTTATTTCTTGAAAATTGCAGGTGTGGCCTGTTTATTCTGTGCAAAATATTGATTGATTTAGTTTTATCTTTTCTATAATTGATGTCAAATGTAAGAGGAACTTTTTCGTAAGAAATAAAAATTTGGGATTTCACCAAGTCTGTCTTTTCTCTCACATTTAGAATGTATTGCTACATTGCCATTAAACCATCTGTAAATGATTTTTTTTTTAATCACATGAACGCTACTTATTTAGGCTAAAGGCAAAAATTTATGAAGCATAATTAATTATAACATCTTTCACGTGTATTGTTTTAGTAATTAAGAAATCTATACATATGGGACACACTATAATTTATGTTAAAACTTATTATTAAAAATTAAAAATAAAAAAAATTAATTTGTATACATGGTATATATTTTTTTAATTTTTAATTTTTAATAATAAGTTTTAACATAAATTATAATGTGTCTCATATGTATAGATTTCTTAAAGCAAATTAATCTGTGACAATTCGGTATTCAGTACAAACAGTCATGTTAATCTATTAACTCATTTATTTATTTTTCTTTTGTGATACCATTTTATTTAGTAATTTGAACATTTTCTTTTTCATGCCCTTCTAGTTTTCGCTGTCAGTTTAATGTTTCGGTTTTTACGTACTAAAATGCTTTATTTGAGACTAATTTCCCAACGTTAGCAGTTTGCTTCCCAGCTTTGAATGTTCAGGTGGCCCTAATTAAAAAGGCGTTTAGAGACCAACTATCAAAAACCTACTAGGCCAACTTCACCAACTTGGGTGTAAACACTGTTTAGATCATGGGGTTTGGACTTCTAAAGAAAATAAAAAAATAGCTAAAAATTTCGCCGCCAAGGGGAAAAATGGCGCTGGAACATAAATGTGTAGAGAAAATTGGGCATAAGAAATAAAAAAAGTTTACAATCAATAGTAATTTTTATTGGCATCGTTTACAAATAGGATTTTAATATGTTTTCCTTACAATTATTCCAATAACTGCATCCTGTGAACAGCATTTCATAAAGCAGAACGCAACAGATCTCGAATGATTTACTCACTACAGCATTATTCGGTCCTTTAACGTTACTAAATTATCCACGGATCCATGGTACACCTGGCTTTTCAAACATCCACATAACGAAAAGTCAAAGGAACAGAGATCAGGAGAACGGGCTGACTAACTCGTAAGGAACGCTGGACTAATAATTCCGTCTTAACACCAAATTTGGTGGAGATTGTCCTAATAGGTTTTTGGTAATGGGAATGTTTAAGGTCCTTGAGTTCGAGGCTGAAAAAGTCACTTGATGTTGGTGTCACTTCTAAAAACATGGCGAAGATTACCGAAGCACCTCTGTATATTAAAGATTTCTCAACTTTAAATATATTGAGTTATCGGCATACAATTAAGGAGGCGTATGGAAATAATGTAGATACGCTATTTCTAGATGAAAGGAATAAGTATATTTAAAGAGAAATTTATTTCTGATGTTACTTTTCATGATGATGGCGACATACCTTTCTACAAAATCGTTGGTCGTGTGAAAGCAGAAATGAAAAAAACAGAAGTAAATGAAATAACATTAACAGAAATAAAGAAACTCAGTTTTTGAAATTAAATCGCAAAAAAAAAAAGCATTCAAATTGAAAAAAATGTAAATTGAATTTCAGAAATATTCTGTCGAATCACTTTCAAGGTCATTGTGAAGAAAACCAACTGATTATATAAATAATAAATAAATAAATGAAAATAAATAAATAAATATTTAAGCTTTATTTGAAATTTCAAAATTAATTAATTATGCAATTTTTGAAGTAATTTGCAGGTATAATAATGGTTTATAGACGCTTCATTAGAACTTATAAAACAAGATGTAATTTTAACATAATTTTATTACCTCATAAGGGAAATAATAATTTATTCAAAGCCTTTGCTTTTAATTTTCTCATTACTGCAGTAACTTAAGATATACTTTTTTCTATCGCATTATAAGCATTACCGGTCCCGCCATTGGGGATATGTTCTTAAATTGAAATTATTAAGTAATACGAATTACAATGATAAATATGACATGAAATGTTTGAGCATTTACAATTTTTTTTCTTCCTACGTTCTGATATTTTAAAAAAAATATTTCAGTAAACAATTTCACTTGAAATCGACATTGAAAATAAAAACGTAATATATAAAACAAATTACTATATAGAACAGTTTCAGCAATAAAAAAAAAAAAAAATCACTATTAATATTAACAAATTGCATTTAAAAAAAAACACCTATGACCGAAAATAAAAAAAAAATTAAAAGAGGGAAGCTTATTTTAATCATATTAATGAAAATATTTAATGAACGAGACTTATAGTAAAACATAAGTAAGACTTATAATAATGTTGCACAATTCTTTTTCCGCTTTGTAAGGAATAACAATAATAGAAACGAATTTGGTTTAAGTAATACATAAATGAATTCGATTTGCAGAATTAAAATGTATAGAAATTCCACAGATAATAATAATAGCATAAATACAGGGTGAGTAAAATGAAAAATAAGTGAATTCATTAAGTAATATATTTTTATTAAACCTCGGAAAAGTAAACTGGTGCTTCAAAGGGATCAGCTGATTTTAGAGCAAACTGTGCGTTCAAATCATTTCTTTTAGCTTTAGAACTAGGTTTAGTAACATTAAATCAGTTACTTTTATCTTTACTTAGGAAATCATGAATCTTATTTTTAATTAAACAGGAAAGTTATTTTGGAGGAATTTGAAAATAAAGCGAACGATGTCACGAAGTTTCTACTAGAATGCATTGGAGGGTTAACCAACATCACGTGACAGTGACGTCACGTTAAACATCCCCATTGGGCTCTAAATACCTACTTTAATTATGGCCACCTGGTACGATGCCGAAAGTCGAAAAATCTCTTTATATCGCCGCTGCTGTGACCGTGAACTACTGAGTCCCCAGTTTCTTTGTAATGGGGTTTATTTTGTCACCCAAAGCTTTCCACATAGTTAACGGGTTATTTCTATCACTTGACAAATTATTTGAAAAGGTAGTCCTTGAAACAAAACTGGTGTGCTCAGAATTTTAAAAAAAGTAAGGGATTCTTTCTCGTCGTCTCCATTAAGTCTTTGATCATGATATCAAGGTTCGAGGAGGTTTCCCAAACAGTAATGAGCAGTGATCCCGACGTTTCTTAGCGACCCATTTGGGAGATATTATGATAGCGACCAAAATCGGTAGCTATTGCATTTGTACTGTCCGTCCCTTGTTGTCTGTCCATCCTTAACTGCCGAATGGAAGGACAGATCGACAAATGGATTTAACCATCGTGTTCAGAGATCCAAATACTGTGGGAATGGGATAGTTTCAGGGGCCAATGCCCCCCCCCTTCTGTTCATTCAGATATTTGGCATTGTTGGCATTCTACCCTCCCAAAAACTTCCGAACGAAAGGTCGCAACGACCAACGGACTTCACCGTCATGTTCAAAAGCCCAAACAAAGTGGGAATAGGGTATCTTCAATGCCTCCCCCCCCCCCCATGTTCTAGAAAGTTGTCATTTTTTTCATTGGATATCCGCTATTAGCTTAAATGTTAGAAATGGAACCATCTTATTTCAGTTGTCAGATATAGCTTGATGGTTAGGGTTTCGGATTATCATACTGAAATCTGTGCGTCTTACTTTTTTTCTCAATGTCCGCATGTTGTTTTTTTTTTCTTCTTTTCCTATTTTTTTTTTGTTTTCGAACTTCTTTTTTTTTTCCTTACGTTACTGTACTAACTTTTTTTAATTATTATTTTTAATTTTTTTATTATTATGGGTTGACCTTACATTTATTCTTAGGCCCAAAATTATGTTCACTTATATTAAAACATTTTTCTTTGTCCACGAAGGTCATTATCGCTTCATTTTCAAACCTGTCGGCTAATTTCAACAGTATATACGTGGGTTCACGAAGTGTGAAGTTGTTACTTTGTAATTGTCTAGAGTCATTCCGACTTGTTTCACTTTCTTTAGTATTCTGTCATATTCACCATCCAGCCGATATCTTCTACAAATTTCATGATATCCGCATTTCAAAGCACCTCTATTATCAGAGCACACCTTGCCGAATACTATGATTTCAATATATCACTCAATGTATCATCTGAGATCATGGGATGGAACCAGTGCCTTACCTCCCGCTAATTTGGTAGATAACAAGTGCTGAAGTTTTTCACAACTCTTTTTACCTGACTTTCCCTATCCGAATTCTCAATGTCTGAATTCTCAATGCTCAATGCTACATATCCATAAGTGATTATATCTTACAATTTTTCTTTCCTATTCCTTTCTCATTTTAACCGCATTAGCTGCATTGTCTCTTACTACACTCTTTGCTTCACATTCACTTATAGATTTGATGGCAAGTTCTGTTAAGCAGTCGGAAGCATGACTTTTATCTGCTGCATTATTTATGTCTATTATAAAGACATTGTCATCTTCGATGTTAGTCACATATTCCCAAATAATTGGCTCGAAATGAATATTGCTCCATCCATTGAGTGCCAGAATTTTCTGCTTCAGATTCACTTGTATTTTGCTCTTAAGATCAACAAACTCACTACTAGTCTTTTACATGCACTGTTTATCCTTAAAAAAAATCACTCATGAAGCCCGTGCATCTGCTTAAATTGTTTAAGAGGGAATATGAATGATTTTTTATCGGCAAACTCCTCATCCTAAAGTTTATGTGGCTTTTTCTAACATAAACTTAAACAAAGTTCAATGTTCTTGTATAATAGCCAAGTGTAGGACTTATCCTCTAAATTCACTTTTAAAGTTCAATACCTCTGTAAGTTAGTGATTTCTAACTAATAAATTTCTCTCGCTTGAAAAGAACCTCACTTTAGAGTTTATTCACAGGTGGGGAAACTGTTTGCGTATCCCTTGTGATCTTCGTGTTGAATGTATTTTTGTATTAGGTAAACAAAAATAACTTACTCCTTCTCTTCTTATCAGCTATATGAAGATATTTAAGGCTTTCCTATAACGGGTAATCATTCACCCTTGAAGTAGCTTCTCTGCGTAACCTTTCCCGTAGTTTCCAACTTGGCTACGATGTTTGGAATAGAATTGGTTGTTGGCCATTTGAATATGTTTCCATGATTATTTCCATATTTAAAATCAAGACACGTATGTCGCCAACGAGTTTGCATTATCACTGAATACAAGGTTAAACTAAATCGAAAATAAATAGTTCACAGCACCAGTTTTCATTAAACCGATTTGTATCCAAGCAATCAACATGTCTAACGAAAAAACGAAGAACTAGCAACAAACACGTTCGCTAACATAAGACACGCACATAATGTTCTTGTATTGTTGCTCAACATTTGTATAGGCAATAATAAAGTTCAATCTGACTCATGACGAACAATGATCATTGTTTTTACGCTTTCCTCATTTCCTCGTATTTCTTAATAACAATAATAAAAATAAGTAAGTCCAATATTGTTATTTCACAATTACGATTAGCATTACAATGCCCCACCCCATACAGGGACATTAATAGTTTAACTCTTGTTTTTGGGGTCTTTTAGTTGGACTCCCTTAGGAATCTGTAAATAAATGTCATTGTCAATTTCCCCGTTCAAATAGGCACTATTTAAGTCGAAATGGTGGATTTCGAATCTGTTCTTTAGCGCCAATCCAAGTAGCAGGCGAAGTATTGTGAGACTTGGCGTTGGAACGTATCTTTTTTCATAGTTCACTCCCTGCTTTTGAAGATAATCATTCACTATTAGACGACTCTTGTATTTGATTTCATTTCCGTCCGTATCTTTCTTATTTCTGTATACCGATTGTGTGGATAGAGAAACAACGTAGTCTAGAACGCGAGTTAGTAGAATTAACATTAACTTTCGCTTTCTGTTGTTTGATGACTTTTCTTCCACGTAGATTCATATATTCTTGTTCGGAATCACTATCATTAGATTTTTCCTGGTCGGTCGATTCTTCATGGACAGAGCATTCAGGTTTCGAATCTTTATCATAGTTGTTTTCTTCATTGATTCCGCTTTCATCTAATGAACTTTCAGATCTGTCTTCTTTATTTCTATGTCGGGAGAAAAGGTCATTGTAACTTTCAAGCCATCAACTTGGTGGATCTCAGTAGGTCACTGCCCCGCTTGTTCTCATTTACGAATACATTTCATGTTTCTACGACTTTGTTTGATAGGATATCATAAAAATAGTATCCTCTAACAACGCCCGAATATCCAATTATTTATAATGTCTTTTCTGATCCGACTGCTGAATTTATTTTTCAACTGATGTTTGGGTATTTTCAAGAAAGCAACACTTCCAAATTTATTAAGATGTTTGACGTTGGGCTGATATTTGTTTTTGAACCACTTTGCTACGGGTATATCAAACGATGCTTTCATGTGGCGTCCGGTTTAAGATATAATTTGCCATTAACACAGAATAAGGCCAGAAACTGACGGGTAATCTTGATTCCAGCAGAAGGGTTCTTGCGTTGTCACACAGTCTTCTGTTGTAACGTTCAGCTACACCGTTTTGCTGTGGTTGATACGTTGTCGAATGTTGATGACATATCCCTTTTACCTTTAAAAAGTATTTGACTTTGCTGTTCGGATACTCTGATCCTTGATCAGTCAGGATAGATTTTACTTTATTTCGGGTCGATCTTTCCGCGAATCTTACAAAATCAATTATGTATATCAGCTACGTCTTCTTTACTGCGAATGAGACACACAAAGCTTCTACATGAGTAGTCATCTATAAAAGTAAGTATGTATTGTATACCATCCGGGTTATAAATCCGAATAGGTCCACACACATCCGAATAAATTGCTTCCAAAGTTTGTTTGGTGTGGATTCTTCCGATTTTGGAATTTCGAATGTTGGTGAGCTTTCCGTCTTTGCAGCTATCACAACACCAATTTAAACCATTAGGAATAGTTAAACTATCGAAACATCTAAGTAAACCTCTTTCTTTAGCGATTTTTATTTTTCTTAAGGATATATGCTCGAGTCTCTCTTGCCAGAGTCTAACAGGATCATGGACATCTTCGTTGAAGTTTACTTGATGATATATAGAAGCCACATTGCAACGTACTTCGTACAGGTTATTATTTGCGTAACCAATCATACAAATTGAATCATTACGATTCCGAACTATATATTTGTCTTTAAAAATTTCTTGTTTGAATCCGTCTTTGGCTATTTCCCCATAGGAAATTAAGTTAACTGTCATTTTAGGTACGGGGTAAGTATTTTTGATTTTCATGTAATAACATCTCCCTTGCGGCAATATGGTTTTTAGAACTACTGTGCCTTTTCCGATTGCTTCAGTTGATTCGTTGGACAAATTGAAAATCTTAATACGATTACTTTACTCTTCGTAGTGTGACAATAATCCACGATCCTTACATATGTTATTTGAACATGCACTATCAATATACTAAGTTTTCATGATAATTCTGAAACTTCTCATTGTTATTGCAGCTCATCACACCGAAAAACGACATATTTCCATCTGATTTTTGTTTTGTTTTGAGTGTTACGATTGTGTCCTTTACTTGTGTTGGGTTTACTTCTGCAAAATGTCGCAAAATGATCGGGTTTCCCGCATTTGTAACACTTCTTAATTTTATCATAATAACTTTCATATATCTGCGAAATTTATATATATAAAATAACGAAACAACTCACTTTTCATCACTTTCTTCAAAATTCTATATTTCAACCCAATTAAGGGACTTCATCAGGATAAAAAATACAAATGAAAAAAAGAAAACCCTTCTCTTTCTCTTCAAATCGTAATCGAAAAGTTAGAAAGAAAAATTACAATAATCATAACATATAACATCTAACATCCAATAATCATTATATTCTAAAAACAAAATAACAATTGACAACAAATGAATTGTAATGAATAGTAAATAAACTGAAAACAATTGACAATAAATGAATAGTAAATTAATTGTAATGAATAGATATGGGATTATTTTAAAATTAAAAAATCTTTAATCTTATTATTTATTAAAGATCTCTGAAAAATACTTAAAGAAACAGCATTCACTTTAAGTGATTTATCCTTGTTGAAGCATATACAGCTATTGATGAGACATGATTCTAATTTGAAGCGCTTAATTTCATCTCTGACATTGAACACATTATGCACTATAGGATCAGGACAATGATTATTTCTCATGCAATGTCTTGTCCATTCTGATATTTTGTCATTTCTGTTTTGATACGCCGTGGTATGTTCGTTGACCCGTTCTCTTACCGTTCGGCCTGTGCTTCCAATATATATTTCCCTGCAATCTCTACATTGCAGAGCGTATACTACTCCCATTCTATTTAATTGTGAATTTTCTTTCCTAATTCTCGTTTTTCTAAACAGTGTTGTCTTTGTGAAATATTATATTAGTCTCATTGCTTATACATACGTCTTTGACATTGCTTATACTTCTTAATTTGCTTATCCTTTGTCGGATGCTCTTCGGGAGTTTTACAATTTGCTTTGGTGACATGACACTTATTGGCTAATGCTGTTTCCAGTGTTTCACTGCATTTATTTCTTTTATATTCTTGGATAACCTCTTCTATAATCATGTTTCAATTAAAGTTGGCATCCTTTTGTTATACAGCAAGGCTTTGTGCGCACGCTCTATATTCCCTAGGTAGCCAGAGAGAATTATCCAGGATATATCTTGATCAGAGATAGTATAACCTCTTTGTTCAATCTCAGTGACGATTAACTTTAATTCCATAAGTTTTTCAGGAATGTCTTCATCACTAGCCATTTTACTTGCACAGTAAAAATCACGTTTTAAATCTGTGATTTTTTAGGTGGTCTATAATATTGAATCTAGTTTCTAATTCTGCTAACAGTTTTTTCGGATCAACACTTTCCTTTAATATCACTCTGTATCGTTCATCTACCGAACTAGTTATTATATCAGTGGCTTTTTCCACTTTCATCAAAAGTTTTCTCTTTTTATCAGGATCTACTATATTGTTCACTTCTTCTATTGGGCTGTTTGCTAATAGACGGAGCCTTCTCTTTAAAGTGTAGTTCTAATAGCTATCTTCCATCTGAAGTAGTTTTCCCCATTAAAGGGTAACATATGACTTGCCATAGTGGAGGATGTAATGTAGACAAGTAGATACACAAATAATAGTAAAAATAGACCATATACACAAAAGCAATCCAACAAAAAAAGCTTAAAAATAATATATTTCGGGATAATCTCCCATCATCAGATTACAATATAAAAATAATACAAAATCGGAACCTTCACGTCCCGAGTAAAACTTAAACTTGAATAAAAATTTTTCAAAGTAATAATTTTAACAATGCTAACGTTAAAACTTAAACAAACCAACGTATTATAACAATAACAGCAATATAGGAAATATGACTAATAATGACAACATTTCATCTCATTTAATACCATAGTCAAGAGTATTAGGAATAGAAACCTCAGTATTATAACAAGGAATGGACTTGGACTTAATAATAATCGATTCATAAAATTTTCTGAGGTAATCGTCCTTCTCAATGGCATATACAATTGGGTTGTCGGTTAGTATATTGTGTCCAGTTGCCTTGTGATGGTTATTAGTAAGATATTGCTTATCATTACTATCGATGGCCCTTCTATGTTCATTCATTTGGAGACTAACCCTTCTTTTGGTCTCTCCTATGTACCTGCATGTTTTAGCACCTCCTTCCCATTCTATTCCATAAACTGCCGCCATCTTGTCTTTATTATTAATAGCTACTTTTTCGGAACATAAGATGCTGCCAAGTGTGTTTTTGGCTTTGTGTGCCAACTTTATATTGAAATTTCCTAACAACGGAGTCAATTTTATAGTTAAATTCTCTCCGAAAAGAATGGAAACAAATCTTGTATTAACATTGCCTTCAATCCTTTGGTTCCCTCCAGCCTTTAAGATCTTATTAATATATTTATTAATAAAATGCTTGGGGTAGCCATTACCTGAGAAAATATTCCTAATATTTTGTAATTCATTTATTAAGAGTATTTCTTTACTACAAATTTTGACCGTTCTTTTTATAGCAATGCATAAAGAGTTAACTTTGTATTTAATCGGTCCATCTGCAGAGAAATGTAATTTAATATTAGCATTTGTCTCTTTTCTATAAACAGTAGTATCAAACTGCATGTTAACTCTGATTACCATGACGTCTAGGAATGGGATCTTTCCTTCATGTTCAAAATCTATGGTGAACTGTATATCCTAATGTATACCATTAGAAACATCCAAGACTTAGTTAATGTTGTGTTTATTGATAATAATGAATGTATCATCAACGTATCGGCACATTAATGATACATTATTAGTAACAGTTTCAACATCCCAAACTTGCTGCTCTTTGTAGTTCATAACTATTTCAGCAATTATAGCTGACGAAGGAAGCCCCATAAATAATCCATGCTTTTGTAAGAAGACCCTTCCATGAAAGGTAAAACACTGCATATTAATCAATGCTTCTATCATACTTATTAATATATTTAACGGTACTAGATCCTTCTTGCATTTATTAATATCTCATTCATAAACAAATTTGATGGCATCTTTTATAAGATGTAAAGATAAGGATGTATACAGACTAGTAACATCAAATGACACCATACAATCATTAACCCGGCAGTGGTCGCGCCCATTTTTGAAACACCAATGGTCGCAATGGGTCTGTGAGACCCATTCATTTTAAACACCAATACTTTCAAAATTTCAACGTTTAAGATATTTTTTAATAATAATATCATTGATTGGTTGTTTCTTAAGATTTTTGTTAAAATCATTTATAATAATATATGTATAAATATATAGATTAAGATAATTAAAGAAAACATTGTAAAAAACAGATAAAAAATGTATTGATTACATAATTGATAGAAAATTAAGACTTATACATATTTTTGGTTAAAATTATGATAAACAAATAATAATTTTTTTCTAACTGATTGCTTTGAGTAAATATTGTTCTAAATTTTTTTTGTATGTTTTTTGTACAAAAAATATATTCTCCAGCAAGTCTTGATATTCACTATCATCATTATGTGTTGACTCTTCCTCACACTCTAAAATGGGCTCTAAAAGTATTTTCCTTATTTCATTATCACTGAGGGATCTCATCTCTTCAAAATAATAAAAATTAGAAGTAAACTCACGACCAAACTAAACTGTTCGTAGAAATAACTCATGAAAGTAAAATTAATTAAAAAATTAAGAAAAAATAAAAAATAGGCCTAAATAAATAACTATAATATAATAAATAACTATAATATAATAAATAACTATAGAATAAATAAATTGTTCAAAATAACTCTAGAAATCCAAGTTTGTAAGGCAAACTTTACATTTAACGTATATAAAACAACTTTTGGCTGTATGCACAAAAAGTTACACGAAAGGTCGCACTGGGTCTACAGGACCCAAAGTATTTTTTTTCCTTCAGATCGGGACAAATTATATTCCGCCAAAGCTGTCACATGAAACGTCATGTAGTTTTAGAAAGGTACTGAAAAAGATAATCCTGTAAGGAGCTCCCATCTATAAGTAAAAATGAAAACAAAAACGCATGGGTCTCACAGACCCATCGTGACCACTGCCGGATTAACCTTTAATTTCACTTTTTTCAGCTCTTCTATGAACCCCATATTATTACTTATACAGAAGCTGGATTTATAAACCAATTTAGTTAAGCCTTGGACTTTACTTCTAGATAATCCCATTATTGCAGTATTTCTACAAGCAATAATAGGTCTGATTTTGTAAAAACCATTATCCTTACTTTTATGGATTTTTGGTAGACCTTTGAACCTGGGTAGTGTCTTATAAATATTAATGTGCTCCACGTCGTCTTCATCGATAATACCATCCTTATTCAAATTCCTGATGACTTTCCTCACCCTAAATACTGTTAGTTTCTCAGTATTCTTGCTACATATCAAACCTTTAGTATTATTCAAAAACTGTAGGCAACTCTCTTCATATGTATCCTTATTTAAGGCAATTACTGCACCCCCTTTATCTGCAGTAGTCAGCATGATATTATGCTCTTTGGTAGCTTTAACAATAACATCTAGGGCAATTGACTCTATAGGGCTCAAAACACATTTAGTAAATCTTTGCCGTTTGATTCTGCGCCCACCCTCTTTCTTAAGTCTTTTCGGACACCTTTATTATCAATGAATCGTATTTGCGACTCAAATCTAGTTGCCGTACTGTAAATGTTGATCTTTTCTCTGCCAATGTTGAAGTTTAAACCTTTGCTCAATAGATTTCTTAGAGATACGTTGAAATTAAAAGAATTTTCATTAATAAACCTCCCAATTACTATTAGCATTACAAACTAAAGGGAACATTCAGCTTCCCACATTCAAGCGTGATGACGGAGAGACAAAGTGTTACATTTCAAAGACATTCCGATCTGTCGGAATCGAGTTACAAGCATCTACTTTAGAGGATGTGAGCTTTTAAATTCTGTGTCGGATGACTTAGAAATTTCATTTCTTCATTTCGGTTTTTTATTTTTTTTTTCCTGTTTAACTGTTTTATACAACGTTTGAAACACTTTTTAAAATACTCTACTTTTTATTATTATTTATTGTTACCAACCCTGTTGCCTCAACAACATAGTCAAGATAAAAGTGGAAAAATATTTTAATTATTTTGTAAAAAGCGATGGGAAATTTGGAATACCTCTTGAACATTAGTGGAACTTATATTTAACTTGTGTCAAATTATCAGTTATTAAATAAATGTAAAAAAAACACACACACACTTCTTTGAATCTATAAAATTTGAATCTAAAATTTTTAAAAATCTTTAAAACACTTAATACAGAACCGGTTTTCTAACCGCTGAACGTGGTATCTCATCAGCCTGATAAATTTACAATAAAGCATGAATATATACACAATCACTACAATCATTAACCATTCCTATTTCCGTCTTTAGTTCCATCTTTTATCTTATTAATTTCACTTAACGAAACATATCATCGCGCCGACAGTAATTGTTCTTTCGAACTACTGCTGACATAACAACTAATTGACGTAAAAAAAAAGGATTCATAAAGAACAAGACAAGATAATGACTATTATAAACAGGACCGATCATTAACTGTAGAGGCTCAATCGTTTATCATGTCTGAAAATTTGTAGACAATAATTTAAAATCGTTTCACAATACAGCTATGGGTTACGTTAAAAGTGGAATTCAATTTCGGAAAATATTTAATCTGTTGTCTAATAATATTCAGACTGTTGAAAAAAGGTCGTTAAACAATTCTAATATTGTAAAAGATGTGATATTTCATACAAAAAAGAATGATATTGTCGGTTTTGTTGTGAACAATGACACGTGAAAGAATAGGACGTTTTTCTTCGTGTATTGTCCATGGATGAACAAGAAGAGAAGCCATGAAGCCATCTTGGTGTAATGTCCAGAGAAATTCAGTGTGGTTAGGAAAATACCTTTTTACTCAATAAGGATACATTGAGTAGAGTCTCGGATCGAAGTCAAATATTCATAATGCTGCAGTTTGAAAGAAATGATACAGTGATTAACATTATGATTGTGTTTTTTCAGGAAAGTCGATGTTGCTTGGATACGAGACAAGTCGTATTAGGAGCCTACCGATTCTGGGATTATCTGTGAATGTCACATCGATTATATACCTATATTGATTGATTTATATTTTCAGGACGAGAAGGAGACTTAATAAGAATGTATTAATATCTGGAAAGAACTGTAAGTGAATATTTTTCCATTATTAATTCCTCCGCGCGACATGTTCATTACGGAGAAGAAGGAACAAAAGAACAAGTTAATTATACTTAAGATACGGCGGTTAAAGATAAATAATAATTAAGTTTAAAGGACTAACACAAGAATAAGATTACGTGTAGAAACTTAAATATCCAGGACATTAAGACAAGAAAAGATAACAGTTGAACTTTGAATTATAGATATGTAGATATGTTCAAAGACATTTCATGCAACATATTTTAAGAGAAATATAGTCACATAAGGTGAAAGCCATTTCTCAATATTACTGGTGAAATCTTAGTGAACTCTTTAAGATAGTTAAAATACTTAACGAGTACCAGAGACTGTAGCATTGTATGAGAATCAACTTAATTGAATTGCAGAAGATACAAGAGCATATCTTAGTTGCTTAAAGATATTAAATATATATTTATTGTTCTAAATCTTTTGCTTCATTCTGTGTCAACTTTACTTCAAACAAATGTCAGATTATATCCGGATTAGGTAAGAGGTCTCACATCCTCATATAGATAACACATACTCCCCAATAAATGGTTATGTGCTCTCCCGAACAATTGGTTATGGGCCCAGCGATTACGCTACTTCCACTGCGCTGGATGACAAAACATACCTGAAGTACTGCGCCGAATGAAACAAACGATACCTGAAGCTGATATAGGAAACAGAACTGTAATTAAGCAATATAGAGAAATTAGTCCTAAGTGGAAAGAAATCATCCTACTATAGTCATCCAAACTAAAGTTGGCCGACCTGTTATTGTGAGATCTGCGCATGTAGCACCGATTAGTCTGGTCAGGCATTTCCGTCTGAACTTCTGATAGGAATCCGCCATTGTGCTAATCGCTGGTTAGTTAACAAAATAATTTTATTTATGAATTTATTTGGAAGCCATTTCGCTATTAGTGATGAGTAAATAGTTCGACCAAACCCATTAAATAAATAAATAAATAAAAAGAAATCGTTGATGGCGAAAAGCCCGTAGTTCTATTCAAACCAATAAATAAGAAAAAAAAAACATCTGAAATCTAGCAGACATACTTCGTAAATGAAAGTTTAAAAATAAACAAGTATTTTTCTGCTTTAGAACATCCTCGATAATTATCCTTTACGAATAGTTAAAGAATTTCTCAATTAGAACACATGGCGCCGTCCATTTTTCCAGGAAAACATAATTGATGAGTTACCGGAAGGGCTTCGCAGTTCAAGTTTCCGGCGGCCAACTTTAGTTTGGAGGACTATAAGTGAGTTGAGTTAAGACAGTATAAATATCACCATGGCAAGCAACATCCTTAGGTTCAGTGGGGAAAATTACAATAAGTGGAGGCTTCAAGTAAGGATGACAATCCAAAAGGATGGATTATGGGACATAGCGAATACGCCACTTTCAAATTGTCATGAAGAATATATATTATTATTAAATATTAAATGTTTCCTCAATTAATTATTTGGGAACTTAAGATTAATTCCGTGAATCAAGGTAAAAATGAATAAATAACAGAACTGCTACCATTTCGTTTAGGATTACGAACAACCTAAAGATATAATAAGCTAAACGACAAATGGTGAATAAAAACCAAGATAAGTAATGATTAATAACATGAATTTTACTGTAAGGTTAAATGCATATCCAAGAAATGGATGAGAAGCCTATAAAGTATAAACTATTGAACAAGGCCCAAAAAGCGGTTGGAGTGATTTTAGACTCTATCGAGGAGAAATTTAGAATGCTGATAAAGGAAGATAAAGACCCACAAACATTGCTAAAAGAATTAGAAGAGAAATACAATGTAGTCGACAAGTTAAAAGTCACGGACTTAAAAAGGGAGCTCTATTCTACCAGCAAGTTGGCCAATGACGAGAATCTTCCAGATAATATCCTCGAACTGAAGCTAATGGTTGAAGACATTATGCAAAAGGAGGAACTATCCCTGATGATGAATTCAGTCTAATCATCCTCTCAGGATTACCCAAGGAGTGTGATTCGTGTGTTCAAAATATCTTGATGTCACAACAAGAGAATAGTTATAATTCTGAGGTAGTTAATAACCGTATATTGTATGAATACAAAAGACGTCATAGCAACATTAAACAGGAAGTAGGCGCATCTGGTGAATGTCACAAGAGTTCCATTGAAATAAAAGACTCAGTAAGTCTGGAAAAGTTCAAGAAAGTCGAAAATGCTACAATTGTGGGCAGGTCAGACACCTTGCGATGTTCTGCTGGAAGAACAATTCCTGGAGCACACAGTATCAAAAGGACTGTGAGGGAAAAAAAGGAAAATAGAAAACGTAAAGATAAGAAGAAGCATTTTTTGGGAGTTGTATTGTACAAAGACAATGATAAACTTGAAAATAAGTCACAATGGTATATTGACAGCGCAAGTAACAGTCACATAAGCAATGATAAACGATTCTTTAGTAGACTTGAAGAACTTGGAAAACCAATACAAGTTTTCGGTGCTTCTGATAAACCCGTGCAGGCGACAGGCCTAGAAACTGTGAATTTGAATGTCAAACTGTCAAATGACAAATTCTGTACTATACATCTATCCAACGCATATTCCATACCAGATATATCGTTGAATTTGATTTCTGCTGGCAAATTGGATGAAAAAGGATACACCCAATTCATCAGAAAGGATTTATACACCGTGAAAGACAGAAGTGAGAAAGTAATAATAACAGGCAGAAGGACCAACAATCTGTACAAAGTTAGTGACAAGCCATGTAATGTAAGCTATTTCAATGAGAAAGAGCACCATAAATACATACTATGGCATGAAAGACTAGGTCACACATCGTTGGCGAAAATGCAAACCATAAAGAACGAAAAGTTACTAGTAGGATTAGAAGACGTCAATATCCCGAATGATAACACCTTAACTTTTTGTGAAAGCTGTAAGCATGGCAAAATGACGAACATCTGTCATAGAAGAATTAACAACATCAGAGCTCACAAACTCCTCGAATACGTACATTTGGATTTTTGTGGTCCCATGCAGGCTGTTGACGGTCAACAAAAGTAGTACATTCTCACATTTGTTAATGATTTTTCTCGCAGGAGCTTCGTCGATATAATCAACAGCAAAGAAGATGTGTATGAATACTTAAAAACGTTCGTAGCATATGCCAAAAGATCATGTGGACAGAAGTTCAAACATCTATTAACAGATCAGGGAACGGAGTTTATACATAAACAAACAACTGAATTCCTCAAATCGAAAGAAATCAAGTTTCAACATTCTTCAGCTTATCCACCAGAACAGAATGGAATCGCAGAGCGATTTAATTGCACGATAATAGAAACTGCCAGGACTATGCTGATAGAAGCAAGACTGCCATTGAAGTATTGGCATTATGCAATTAAATGTGCCAATTATGTGATCAATAGGACACCCCACCTGAGTACAAAGTACTGAATTCTTATAACTCGGTGGTACGGCAATGATTGGTCACCAAGTATAAAACATCTAAAAAATTTTTGGATGTGTCGCTTACTTAAAGATTCCCAGGTCACAACTCAACAACAAGTTCGAGTCGAGAGTTCGAAAAGGAATTTTCTATGGCTATTCAACGAAGACAAGGGGATACATAATCTTTGATGTTGAAAGATGCAAGATCGAGGAAACAAGAAACGTCTATCTAAATGAAAATAGACAAGGTAGCAAACTCCTCAACACCAGCATCAAGAAAGAAAATTAGGATTTACTCCGCTCAAGTGACGACAATAGAATAGATTCAAGTTCTTCCGAAGAAGATAACGAGTCGGGAATTGATGACTCAGAAAATGAAGATAAGTCCGGAAATGATAATTCCAAAGACGAAAACGGTTTAGGAAACTATGAATCCGAAGAGGAAGATATATCGAAAGAAGATGGATCTTCTAGGACTAGTGAAGACAATAATAGCTGTAGATTTTCAAAATATATTTAATAGTTTATTATTTTAAGTTAGGTATCAAACCACGGCACTTAGCTAAAGTTAGGATTCGCACCTTGAGTTGTCATCGGGAAGAGACTGGGACGGACCGTTTCGTCCTGATTAGGACTCTTCAGCCAGCCAAACTCCCCTGATGACAACTCAGAAGGCGCGCAAGGTGTTAGTATCCCGCTTCTCGCACCCGAGAATGGGACCTCCCACCGAAGAAATCCTAACCAAAAATTAATCAAGATAAAAAATAGAAAAGTTCCCTGACCTGCCTTCCGGCAAGCACAAAAGGAATTTAATGGCTGCATAAATCTAGTAAAAAAGCCAAAAGCTTATAAATAAAAAAAGTTTAAAGTGCCGGAGCTAAGTGCCGTGGTTTGATACCTAACTTTGAATTATTCCGGCACGTTAAACTTTTTTTAGTTTATTATTTTATTTGAAAATGACAAATTACCAATTTATGGAAAATTTTATTCATCCAAGAATTAAAGTGAAATATACAAGACGTCAATATCATTTGTCAAAAGCATATTGTACGTAAGACGAACTTACCGGACTATTTCTTATTTTGTGTGTATTATCAAGAGCTAAAGTAAGTGGATTTATTCCATCCATAATTTTGAAAAGTACATATTTGAAAACACCGAACTTGCAACAATTAGAACTGGGTAAGATAACAGTTTTAAAATAGATAGAGGGAACATTAGTTCGAAGAATTTCCAAGAGATTATTAGTGATATATAGATTAAATATACTTTAATGATAAATGAACGACTTAAAGAGAGTGTTGACTTAAAGTAAATCGAACGCGTTAGTTTTAATTCTTTCCGAAAGACAAGAACTCTATTTAATTTTTTGTTCACACAAGTGAAAGCCATACATTGTCCACGCTATGTGGATTTATTTCTGCAAGCAGAACAAATATTAACGCATATGCTATTCGTGTTTAATTAGTCTTTATTATGCTTATAAATGTACTATTACTTTATTTAACTTAAAACAAAAGAAACAAAAAAACATTTGAATAAATTAAATCTAATTAAATATCATCTACAACAGCGATTCTGATGATACCCAGTCTGATGCAGAAAATGAGTATATGAACCTCCGAAACAGGAAAGTTTCACGCAATCCTAAAGTCAGAAATAATATTAGCATGTGTAATGAAGAATCGTCAAGTTATTATGAAGCAATTCAAGAAAAGGACGGACCCAAATGGAGGGAAGCTATTGCCCAAGAAATTAAAAACTTGAAAGACCACCAGACTTGGACAGAATCTGATATACCAGATTATGTGAATCCCATGACGACCCAGTGGATCTTCAAGATAAGGAAAGATGACTCTGGAAAATCTTACAAATACAAGAGTACACTAGTTGTAAATGGTTACATGCAGGGCTGGATTTAGATAAAAAGAGGCCCTAGGCTATTCCACTTATGAGGCCCTTTCACCTCCGATTTTTAAATTTGTAAATTACGTGAGAGATAATAAAATACAGTCAGACCTCGATACAATGTCACCCCTAGGGACCTCTTGAATGTGACCTTATAGGCGGGATGACCTTATAACCGATTCATATTCATTTGTCAACAAATAAGCATTATAAAAATACCGTATAATTCTTTGTAAAATTTAATACATACAAAAATATTCGTTTATTACATTATAATTTTTTAACTTAGTTGAACCAATTAAAATTAGGAATCAGAAAGAAATTTTTTTTAAAAATTTTAATTCGGAATAAAGTTTTTAGAAATAGTACTAGTATGCTCAAGCTAACTACTGATGTACAACTGACCTTACTTAAAATAAACAATAAGACAGGACTGTCGTGATTTTGGTTTCATCTTCTGTACAATGTTTTCTAAGATTTTTAATTTCTGAATTACAAGTAATTTTATTGGTAAGTTTAATTATTGGCCCTGCTATGATTTGTTTTTTTACTCAGGTTTACAAGTCCTCTAAATGAGAATTGGCCGGCGGAAGTTTGAACTGCGCAGCTCTTCCGATAGCTAATTAATTAAGTTTTCCTGTCAAAATGGAAGACGTCGTCTGTTCTCACTGAGAAATAGTTAACTTACAGTAGGCTAACGTTTAATGATCGGAGAAGTTCTAATTAAGAAAAATACTTGTTTATTTATAGACTTTCATTTATGAAGTAAATTTATTAGATTTCAGTTGGGTTTTTTTTCCTTGTCTGTGCTTCTTGCCAGCAGCAATTTTTATTTGTTTTCTTGACTTTTTTTATTCAATGGTTTTATTATCGTTTTACAAACGTTTAATTATTGGAGAAGTTCTAATTTAGAAAAATACTTGTTTATTTATAGACTTTCATTTATGAAGTGTATTTATTAGATTTCAGTTTTTTATTTTCCTTGTGCGTGCTTTCGCCAGGAGCAATTTTTATTTGTTTTTTTTAATCATTTATTTTCTTGATTTTTTTTATTCCATGGATTTGGTCAAACTACATTCATTAATAAAAAAACGACGACCTATAAGGAGTTGACCAATGGAGACAAAAATTGGTGGAGAGGATCTGCGGTATTTCTTGCCAAATTTGCTCCAATTGTCGGGCTAGGTCATCCACATTCCCTGGTGGATGCATTAGCCTTCCCATCATATCCCAGACATGCTCGATTGGAGAGAGATCTGGGGATCTGGCTGGCCAAGAAAGTGTTTCACAAGCTGCAAGACAGGTCATACAGCACGTGCCGTATGTGATCTGGCATTATCTTGCTGAAAAATAAGGCCAGGGTACTGCTAAACGAAGGGTAGCAAAAGAGGTCTCAGAATGTCATCGACGTACCACTGTGCTGTATGTGTTCCGCTAATGACGACCAAAGGGGTCCGGCTATAAAGGGAAATGGCACCCCAGACTATAACTCCTGGTTCAAGGCCAGTGTGGCGTGCAATAGTGAAAGCAGGATCGGCACGCTGCCATGGGCGTCTCCAGACACGTCTGCGACGATCGTCAGGACACAGTTGGACGCGGGATTCGTCGCTAAACACTATACGTCCCCAGTCAGCATCATTCCAACCGGATCGAGCCAAGCACCACTGTAATCTGGCCCGACGGTGTGCAGACGTGAGTGGCAGGTGGCATAGCGGTCGATTCGAGCGTAGATGTCGCTCTCTTAGCCGTCTGTGAATGGTCATGGTTGACACTCGTTTGTGGGTCGCATGTCTGATGGTTGATAACGATGATTCAGGCACTGTGACAGCTGATCTGACAATCACTCTATCCTCCCGCTCTCCTGTGGCCCTACGTCAACTGCTATCTGCATGCCCTTGTCCACCCATTCCTGCCAGCATCTTCTAATCGCCACATAACTTCGATTCATATGACGAGCAATTCTCCGATTTGCCCAACCTACCTCTTTCAATCCAATGATACGACCTCTTTCAAACTCTGACAGTTGCACGTAATGAGCTTGAATCCTGCGGCGAGGCATTTTTTCAGTCGTTGAAAGGTATCCTAACTCGCAATGCAACAGAAATTTTGACCATCAGATTGAGAATAGCTTCTTATATACAACTGCCCTTTTCCGATGCGCTGTAGCTCTCGCTATTCCTTCATTGGACACCAAAGTTTAATCATTTGCATGGACTGTCGCAGTGCCTTTGCATACGAAATTTCATTACAATCGGACAACTCCTTCTAGGTGCGTCGTTTTTTTTTGTGGTAATGAGTGTACTTGCTTATCAGTAGCAGCGAAATGGCTTCAAAATACTTGCAGCTTTTATTGAAAAAAAAGATCAATTTCAGATCATGTAAAACGAATTTTGAGGCAATATATATAATTGTATTTGTCGAAAATAGTAGTGGACGATATTAAGTTATCAGTGTTTCAGTAATATAGAATGTCTTGGAAGTCCATTTGAAAAAAATTAATATATTCTTGAGGAATAGAATGCATCAATATCAGAAATTTGTACAACAACACACCAACAATCATGAGCCAGCATTTTTATATACTTTTAAATAGTAGTTGTATTTTTTTACCCCAATCCTGATCTCATTCTAATTAGAAACGAAATCAATTAGATTACCTGAAATAAAATAGAATAAAGATCTACATAAACATTTTAAATAAATTAATAATTTTAATTAAATTAGTTTGTTATTTTTACTGCTCAGCCCTGTATTAGAGAAGAATAGTCAGTTGAATGGCCTTTTGAATGAAAACTTTTAATATATTGAGTGAAAAGAAATCTATTTATCAAGAAACACTGAGCATGAAAGAAATGTTAAGTGAATAAATGAAATCGAATTGAATAGATAAATACCTATTCTTGTTCTGTTCATGTAGGTTAAGAAAAGTAATAAATGTTATTGAAAATAACAATTTTTTTCATATTTCCAATACATGGCTGTTCATACTTAATGTATTTAGTAAATAAGCAACAGTGATTTAGGGTTTTACATGCAAATTAGATAGCAATGAATAACTTTAAAAAAAATTAAATAATGCCATTATTCTTTAGAAGATAAAATTAGTGATCTACGTTTAAAGTATGAAATCAAAATAAATTTACTGTATGTAATCTGCAACTATTTGGTTTTAATAAAATCAAAACCTTATGTTAAAAATTGCTCGAAACAGATTAATTGCTTCATTAAAAAAGTCTAAAGCTTGAATTTATGTAGCCATTCTCCTGACTTCTATTTTATCTGATGTGTCTGAATTGTTATATTGGGGAAGCATACCTTAGATATCAGTATCCCAGCTTTTTTGGCAATTTTACTGTTAATGGATAGTTGGTTGGTTGGTTGGTTGATGTTTTATGGCGCAAAAGCAGCTGCGGCTAAGTTGCGCCAAGAAAGGTAAAAAAGAAAAGAAAATGGAATGAAGACTAACTACATGTATCTAGCTAAAAAGGACAAAAACAAGAAAAGAACAGGTAGTGCGCAAAGCAAGATAACAGGATATAGGTAAAATTATAGGTATTTAGAAGAAAAGTAAAAAATCTGAGAATTACAATAGAGTGACAAGGCCACATTGATGAATGAAGTGTAAAACTGATGAAATGGGTAAAAGATCATTATCATTTAAAAGCAATGAAATATGAAAAGGAACGTGAAATTTAAAAAGAGGATAAAAGCACTGACGACGATGTTGAGTAAAAGCAGGACAGTCAATTAAAATATGATGGACGGTTAAAACAACGTTGCACGTAGAACACTGGGGAGGTGGACGATTGAGCAATAAGTAGCTATGTGTCAGTCTTGTATGGCCGATCCTCAGACGCACCAGAAGAACATCCTTCTGGCGAGTTGGAAACAGTCGAGTGGCAGGAGAGGATAACGAAGGACTGACAAGACGAAGTTCATTGCCGTGAAGAGCATCCCATTCGTGTTGCCAGGCAGATCGGAGACGAGAACGTATAAGTGCGTAGATGTCAGAGGCCGGAGTGGAGATCCGTCGCAAGGGTAAACTAGCAGCAGACTTTGCGAGAGAATCAGCGTGGTCATTGCCGACAATGCCGACGTGGCCTGGGATCCAGCTGAAAATGATAGTGCAACGGTGAAAACGCTGTAAAAAATCTAAAATGGATAAAACAAAAGGGTGACCCTTCAGGGTGTGACTGCACAGTGCCCGCAAAGCGCGCTCAGAATCACTGTAGATAAGTGTGTGCGTAAACTTCTCCTGCAAAGCATACTGTAAAACTAGGAAGATGGCATAAAGCTCAGCAGAAAACACAGATGCCTCAGAAGGAAGTTGAACAGCATGACTGAAAGTAGCAGTGTAAAAAGCAGCTCCAACATAATCTGCACCTTTAGATCCGTCGGTATAGAAGATGTTGAAATCAGAGTGACGGGACAAATGATCTTGATGCAGAGACTGAAAGACTGTCGAGGGAGTGTTGATTTTTGCAAAAGTACGAAGAGAGAAATCACAGTTGGGTAGAGGATATTTCCAATGCGCGGATGGTGAAGTAGGTAGAGTGGCAATGTGAAGGTCAGTGAGCTGTAGTGTAGTGAGCCAAGTCGTCACCCGATGTCCAAACGGTGGTATAATGGAAGGACGATTGGTGAAAAGACGTCGTTGACGGGGACGACACACACATTGATAAGCAGGATTATTTGGAAGTGAAGAAATACGGGCGAATTATTGGAGAGACAAAACCTGTCGACGAAAGTGCAGGGACGGTTCCAGAGCCTCTGCGTACAGGCTGGGAATCGGTGAAGTACGGAAAGCACCGAGGCAGAAGCGGAGGGCCTGATGGTGTACAGGATCAAGTGTCCGAAGGACAGACGGTCGTGCAGAGCCCTAGACAATGCAGCCATAATCCAATTTGGATCGAATAAGGGCTCGGTAAATGCGCAACAAGGCCAAGCGATCACCACCCCATTTGGAATGCGAAAGCACTTTGATACAATTTAGTTTTAAAAGACACCGTTTCCGAAGGTCAAGTATGTGATCTTAAAAGTCAATTTCTTATGAAAAATGAGGCCTAAAAATTTATGCTGAGACACGCATGGAAGTGAGACGCCACCAAGAGTCAGTTGCGGATCAGGAAAAATTCCCTGACGTCGAGTGAAATGGACACACACAGTCTTGGATTGTGAGAAAGTAAAACCATTAGAAACACTCCAAGTCTGCAACCGATGTAGAGCTAACTGCAGTTGTCGTTCAATCAAACGTAAATTAACAGAACTACAAGAGATCTGTAAGTCGTCAACATATAAAGAGTGGTGAACCGACGAAGGTAAAACAGAAATGATGCCATTAATCTTTACAGAAAAAAGGGTAACGCTCAAGACACAGCCCTGAGGTACTCCGAGTTCTTGAGGATAACATGTAGAGAGCGTAGATCCTAGACGTACTTGAAAGGTACGATTCGCAAGAAAATTGCGAATGAAAATAGGCATGTGACCACGAAGGCCGTAATGATGAAGATCTTGTAAAATGCCAAATTTCCAGGTGCGATCGTATGCCTTCTCCAAGTCAAAGAAAATGGAGACGAGGTGTTCTCTATTAACAAATGCAGTGCGAATAGCATCTTCCAAACGTACAAGATGGTCAACCGTAGAGCGATGCTGCCGGAAACCACACTGTGTGGTAGCGAGAAGTTTATTGGCTTCAAGATACCATTGAAGGCGGCGATTTACCATTCGTTCAAGCGTCTTACATAAGCAGCTAGTGAGGGCAATGGGGCGATAATTATTTGGATCACTGGCGTCTTTACCAGGTTTGGCAAAAAGGAATGACTATAGCTCGTCGCCAACTATCAGGAAATAAATGTTCCAACCAGATTTTATTAAAGATGGACAGAAGAACATTCAACGACGAAACAGATAAGTGTCGCAACATCACATAATGAATTCCGTCAGGGCCGCAGGCAGTATTTTTGCTGGTGTCTAGTGCAAACAATAATTCCTGTAAACTAAAAGGGAGATTGTTTGGTTCTCTGTTGGAAGAAGAAAACTTTAAAGGAATAGCTTCAGCACGATCTTTAATCGTTTGAAAAGTAGGAGATAAAAGTGCAGGGCTGGAATTCCGTGCAAAAGCACGTCCAAGGGCTTCAGCTTGTGCGGGGATAGTAGCTATTTCTTTTCCATCATCTTTCAGTATGTGCATAGATTGAGATCTGTACTTTCCGTGCATCTTACGAATGTTATCCCAAAGGGTCTTTGAAGACAAAGTACAAGTCAGTGATGAAACAAAACGTTGCCACGACTCTTTTTGACTAATTCGACGGATACGACGAGCAGAAGCACGTGCCCATTTGAAAGCTAAAAGATTGGCCGAAGTGGGATAACGGCGGAAAATATTCCAAGCTTTCTGCTTAATTTTTTGTGCAGACGTACAGTCACGAGTCCACCACGGTTTGGGATGCAGAGGGAATCGTCCAGATGTTTGTGGAATTGTTGCTTTAGCAGCACAAATAATGGTATGAGTGACCTCGTCAATAAGTTGATCAATGGTAGCTGAAAGATCAATGGCCTCCAGATTACAGCGGTTAGTAAAAGTTATCCAATCAGCAGAGTCAAATTTCCAGCGATGACGACAGGGTGATGAAACAGCTGAACGAGGGAGCTCTTTGAGAATGATTGGGAAATGGTCACTGCCACCAGGGTCGTTGATAACATCCCATGAGAAATGGGGGAAGAGTGACGCAGAACCTATAGCTAAATCAATAGCAGAGAAAGATATTGGCGAGGATGTGAAATGAGTTGCAGCGCCTGTGTTAAAGATACAAAGCTTACGCCGAACTAAAAGATCTTCAATAACAGCACCTCTAGGATTGGTGGATGAAGAACCCCAGACAGGAGAATGAGCGTTGAAATCTCCGACTAAGAGAAACGGAGTCGGTAATTGATCCAGAAGCTGAGCAATGTCTGTAAGCGAAACAGGGGCTGTGGGGGACAGATATAAGCTACAGATAGTGAAAAGGCGGCTAGTGGAAAGGCGAGCAGCAACAGCTTCCAAAGAAGTCGTAAGTGGGACATGAGAGGATGGAGTATCATGTCGAATAAAGAGACAAACGCCTCCGCCGCTTCTATCGGTCCGCTGTTTACTCAGCATGGAATATCCTGGAAGAGAAACTGTGTCGTTTCCTGTAAGATAAGTTTCCTGGAGACATATACAGACTGGATGATTTGTAGAAAGGAGGGCTTTAACATCGTTCAGGTTGGAGCTAAGTCCTCGACAATTCCAATACAGTAAGGCCATTAAAAGATAAAAAAGGGTAAAAGCCTAAAAATCAAGGTGGAGGTGCTGGTGGTGCCCTAAAGTTTGGGTGTTTGGAGGAGTCTTCATAAAACCGTCTAGGAGAGAAATGTCTCCGACGGCCACGAGAAGGTGAACGTGAATGTGAACTAGTGCGATGAAAAGGTCGGTGTGGAGATATAGATGGTCGCTTCTGAGTGAAGTTGAGACCGGCAGGGATATTAGAAGTACTTGAAGAAACTGGCAAAGATAACATGGTGGATTGTGACGTAGATTGAGTTGATTGTGACGGAACTGTTGTGGTAGGAGTAGCAATGTTTTGAAATATGGCTGAAAAGGACTCGTGAGGAGGACAAGTGATGTCTGTTTGACAAGAGATTGAAGCAGTCTGTTTGGACTTTACCGCAAAAGAGAAAGTCTTCTGGGCCGGCGCAGCAGAAAGCATCCTCCGGGCCTCGGGATAAGAAAGAGAATGTTTAACTCTGATAGTCTGAATCTCCTTCTCCTCCTTCCAACGAGGACAAGATCGAGAGTATGAAGGATGGTCTCCAGAACAATTGACACACTTGAGAGGCGAAGTGCACGGTGTAGACTCGTGGGATGGCTCACCACACTTAGGGCAGATGGACTTGCCACGACAAGCTGCAGAGCCATGACCATAACGTTGGCACTTGAAGCAGCGCAAAGGGTTCGGGATGTAAGGACGTACAGGACAGCGAAGATAGCCAGCTGTAACACTCGTGGGCAGTGTGGAGGTGTTAAAAGTAAGAACAACTGTTCAAGTGGGTACTTCCTTATTGTCACGACGAACGTTAATCCGTCGGACAGCAGTCACACCCTGCGAAGCAAAGCCTTCGAGAAGGTCAGCATCACATAGACCGTCCAGATCTGGTTCGCGGATCACGCCGCGACTAGAGTTTAGAGTCTTGTGCTTTGTGACAGATACCGGAGTATCTGCCAGAGTTGTCAAATTAAATAGTTGGTCCACAGCTTTTGAAGAAGGCAGCTGGATTAACAAATCGCCAGACTGCAGTTTCTTGACTGACTTGATATTTGAAGTTACACCTGAAAGTGCTTTGGAGATGAGAAAAGGGGACAGTTTAGACAAAGGTGTCTCGGGGGTTAAGGAATGCATAATTAGAAAGGTCTGAGTGATAATAGAAGAAGAGCGAACATCGACGGTGTGGGAATTGCTTCCCAATAAAGGAAAAAAATTAGAATCCATACACAAAAAATTTAGCTGGGGAAAGTAAACAGTCACCAGGCAGCTATCCCCATATCTGCCTGGAAGGCACTGCCGAAGCAGTTTAAATACTGTGATTTGTTGCCAGGCAATTTTTTTTTTCCACAGGGATCGTTCATGACACTAAAATAACCCCGTAGTGCCACACATCCATCGGCACGATGCCTTCCACCTTGGATTCGGGGGCGGGCGTTTAGGACCCATGGAGAGTAGCTCATGGAAAAGAGAACCCTCCATGGGTGGTCCCCTCACCACGTACAGGAACCCGCACCGAGGGGTGTTAATGGATAGATATTAAAAAAATTAATATTTGCAGAACTTTAAAGTAAAACATTACTAGTGAAATTAACAAACTTCAAAATATTAAAACAAATATTTACTAGAAAATATTAGAATGATGTGAACTATAGAAATAAGCCATTATTCAAATATGAAATACTAAATCCCCCCAAAAACTTTCTTTACTATAAATTAACTCAAAATTACTGTAAAATAATAGAATTGAAAAATAAAACCTCACCCTCAAAGACAGCAGAAGAATTACAATGGATTATCCTTAATGAAATTGTCATTGTATCTATTTGTTTGTAAGTGTTTATATGTATATGTATGAACATATGCAACAAAATAATATAAACTAAACTAACATATATTACTGAACATTACCGTATACAAAATATGTATTATTCTATATTACTAAAATCTTTTATTTCTCTGTCTGTCTGTCTTTTTTTCTAATCTCAAGATTGGTTATTTATTTCCCATCCGTCACTTTATTTGTAATTCGAAACTGACAATTAGAACTATAATTGCCAAAACGTTGCAATACTTTAAATATTCCTACTTAACCAAATTCTATGTGATATTGAAAAATATGTCCGTGTACACGGCAGGTGTTGGAGTAAAGAAAACAGAGACAAGAAAGAAAGAAGCCCTCTTTTTTAGGTGGAATACCGAAAAAATCACTATTTGCAGCTCAAAAACCATCAATATTTATAATTCAAACGTCACTGAAAATTGGCAATTACTATAAAAATGAGAGTAAAAAATGAAAGAAGCAGTACTTTTATTAGCTAGAATACTGAAAAAACACTATTGTAACTCAGAAACCACTGAAAAGTAACAATCTACAGTACATTACTAAAATCTTTTATTTCTCTGTCTGTCTGTCTGTCTATATGTCCGTAGCAATTTTCTGTGAGAAGGGAAAATAGAAATAATGTTTACAATGAAACATCCGCGACAGGAATCGAACCTGTAACCTCCTGTTCCCACGTCATTTTAAGTCTTATTCATGAGGCTATGGGGATTACAACTCTCTTTATATTGCTTTTTGACTTATCTCTCCTTCCCCTTCTCCCATCAATAAGGAATATTCAACCTTTTTTTTTAATCTCAAGATTGATTATTTATTTCCCATCCGTCACTTTATTTGTAATTCGAAACTGACAATTAGAACTATAATTGCCGAAATATTACAATATTTTAAGTATTCTTTCTTATCCAAATTCTATGTGATATTGAAAAATAAGCGCGTGTACAGGGCAGATGTTGGAGTCAAGACAGAAAGAAGCACCCTTTTTAAGAGATAGATTACTGAAAAACACTATTTGTAACTCAAATGCCTGGCATCACGTCAAAGTTAAGAACTTACCAAAGAACGAGATTGTCTTTGGTTGACTAGAGAGTATATAAATGAGAATAAGATTGATACTTCTGATAATCCACAACACGAACATCTCTATCTGCCTGAATATCTGAACTCACTGAATCTCAGCGGTATTCCTCAACATCGTTTGTCATTGAAGATTGGATCTCCAATAATGTTGTTGCAAAAAATCAATCCCAAGTTTGGACACTGCTACGGAACTCAACTTCAATGCCGTTCATTCGATAATGATCTCATAGGAACCGAAATTATAACAGGAACTCACAAAGGAGATTTTGTTTTCATCCATAGGATGTCTATGATAATCGATAATCTATTTCTATTCACTTTCACAATAAAGCAATTTCCGATTAAGCCTTCTTACACGATGTTTATCAGTAAAGCTCAAGGACAGACTCTAATAAAATTTGCCATCTATATGGAGAACGTTGTCTTCACTCACTCACAACTTTATGCCTTTGAGTCACAAGTCGTCAGAATTTGGTTATCTTCACTCAAAAGAATAGTCACAATCAATTCGACGCCAAGAATTTCATATACAAGCTATTGTCCTCCAAATGAAAGTTGGCCGGCGGAAGTTTGAACTGCGCAGCCCTTCTGGTAGCTGATCAATTATGTTTTCCTGTCACAAAGGACGATGGCGTCTGTTTTCATTGTGAAAGGCATGTTGATAACGCCAAATTAAAACTTCTCTTGACTATTTAGCGTTATTTCAATACAAGTTGCTAACAATAAGTATTTATATAAATAAATACATATATATTATTTGTAAATACAATGCTCTTTTGCAAAGTAACAACCGATTACCGTAATAGCGGCATCCTGTCATAAAATCAGACGGAAGTGCCTGACCAGACTAATCGATCATACATGCGCAGATCTCACAAAAACGGGGCGGCCATCTCTCATTTGGAGGACAATACGATCTTCATTCATCATCTATATTAACAATCATCCATCTCAACATATCTCTTCTTCAAATATCTATATCAATCAATTTGCACACGGGTAATGGCTGTAATTAAGAAAAGAGATTCAAGAAAGAAAGAAGCACTATTTCTGTAAGATAGAATACTGAAAAATCACTATTTGTAACTTAAAAACCAATGTTCTTTGTAACTCGAAAACCACTGAAAAGTATATCTGGGGGCACGGCAGTGCCCCCGCCAAGACGAGTCGAAGGCAGGAAGGGCACTACGTACCTTTTCTGGAAGTGTTTCGTCGTATTTTCGAACCCTCATAGCTACGGCCTAGATAATACTAGAGAGCTCAAATTTTCAGGATATGATGCAGTTACCAGACTAATGAAATACGCTAAGTTTCATTTATTTAGCTTTTATACTTTGGATTTTAATAATACCTAAAATACGTCGATTCCGTCACTCACTCACTGACTGACTGACTGACTGACTGACTCATGATCATCAAAACCTCTAGGGTACTTC
>JAFIDM010008306.1:12613-26133 GCA_023159025.1 Thereuonema tuberculata | reverse complement strand
TTTTCTTTATTTTTAATGTGTTTTTATGTTTTTAGTTTATAGTTATGGAGGTTCCACTGCTCTTCTCATTTAAATAATTATTTTTAGAAAATGGAACATTTTTACTGTTTGAACATTTGTACATTGAATAGATATTAGAATTTGAAAATAAATGTAGGTTCTGCTTACGTATAATTTTCATGATTTTATAAAAAAAAATATAAGATGATTGAACTTTAAGCTTTAACTTATCTCAGTAAATTTTTGTTTAATTATCAGACTTAGTTTTGATGATCATATAAAAGGTAAAGGTAAAGTTATACTTCTGCTTTGTCAGAATATGCAGAAAAAAAATATCTTTTATTAGACCCCTGACTTCCTTATAGAAAATGGGACCAATAAAGAATTCAGCGGTGAAACCACACCAGACTAATTTTTGGCTGATGCAGGAGGGATTTCCATAAATGCATGTGGGTTTTCTGCAGTTAAGATGTGGCAGTTGTGTATGTTGTCACTACCATTAAGATTGAAATGCGCTTCATCCCTGCACAGTATCTTGAACAGTCAATCTGCTGTAAAACCCATTGGGCAGTTTCTTGACGCTTCGTGAAATCGACAGGTCGCAGTTCCTCCAAATGTTGAATTTTGTAAGGATATCTGTTCAGGATGATTCGCAGTGATCTCCAAATAGTGCCATACGATAAGCCAGTTCTTCATGAAACGTCCCACACACTGCATTCTCCATGTTGGAAACTGCCGATAGTTCATGTGTTTGACATTCTACACAATAGCACGGGATGCTCGGGTTCTTCAGCCTGGACGTACTTCCAAAGCATGTCTCTTCAAATTTGCTTAACATTTGGATCATTGCTGCACAAGTCATAGGTCCTTTGCCATCTCGCATACCTCGCAAGGTTCGATACGCACGCAGTGCCGCATTGACACATTCTGCGTTCTGATAGTAAAGTTTCAATAGGAGGTAATTAAAGGCAATAAAGTTTCGTTGTTTTGACACAAAATCCCGTGTCATTCCGAGCATTGCTGTGAAAACCACATCAATATTATCAATATTTCACAAATTGTTGCATTTGAAATTTGTAGTTAGCTTTGGATCACCCGATATATTGATTCAGATTGTTAAATATTATAGTGTTTTGTTTAAATATATTTTGTTAAGTTAATTACATCTTTCATTTGCAACTTGTTGTTTCTTAGAATTTTACGAAAATGTAGAAATAGGTTTGTAGAATGTACTAAACTTGTTCTGTCTGAAAATGATCAAATTTGAACCAATCGAGGAAATGCCTAGAATAAAGACGATGTTCTGAAGAAATTGTATAATTACAGTAAATAGATTACAAAGTTATAAATTTACATGAAAAAAATTAAAATGGCTGATTGTTTTACTTTTTTCTTATTATACTTCCGCTGTACAAAAATGAATTCTCTGGCTTAAATGCTGACTCAATGAGGTAATGAATTAGCAGCCATTTGAAGATTTGGCTTTATTTTTAATTGGCCTATTTGAAAAGACTATTTTGTTATTAAATCAATTATTATCATATGTAAACTATAGATAAACTGTTCCTGAGAAAGAGACGAAAACCAGCCAACATTTATCGTTTACTATCATTAGGCGTAAAAAAATAAATTTTAACTTGCAGAACTAAAATTAACATCACAATAAAAGACATGCAGGCACTTGAATGAGAATTCAGTGAGTTGTTTTTTAGTATTTTGAATACCGGAAATCCAGGACTACTGTTTATAATTTCCAAGCCATCATCAGCTGGATTCACAGTAGGGGAGACCGGGGCTAGTTGGCATAGATTTTGGTTTTTGATTTTTCTATTTTTTTAGTAAAATACTTAGGGGGATTCTGGTGAATACCGCTGATAGCTCATCTTTTTGACTACAAAATTATGTATGACCCATTATTTAAATCCGTGTTTAGGTAATCCCAAAAACACTTTTCCTAAAAGCTTGCAACTTTCCCAACTAATCCCGGTTGCGGGGCTAGTTGGCATACCCCTAGTAGCGTACGATAAGGATACTTGAACAGAACACAGCAATTTTTGAGAAAAACATTTTATTTTATCAAAAATTTTATTTTAATAATACTTGAACAAAAAACAACAACTGAAAGACAAATTAAACTAAATGTATGAAGAAACAATGAATTCTTAGCTACCTATAGTTGTTGTTTGATATCCAACACAAATGTAGGAGTTATTTGAACAGATGGGTTCAATTTTCGCAGAACTTTAGTTTGGTCGTACCAAATTTAGTCTTCTTCGTCTGGCCATCTCCAGTTTTCCTGTAATGCTTTTTTAACATTAGTCATAACTATGCCAACTGACTCCTACCTAACTATGCTAACTAGCCCCACAGGGATTTCCAAAACAAAATGGATACCACACAATCCCAAACATCAGAAACAAAAAATTATGATATTGCGTGTGTGCAAAAGTTCTACTCGTTTTTATTAAAGAAGAGCAAATAAACGCAAAATGAACAGTATCTATTATTGTGCATAATCCCCATTGCTATCTAGGACCTCTTGCCATCTTTCTGGTAGGAGATGAATCCCACGGCAATAAAATTCCGGCGGTTTCGAGTCAAAAAAGTCTTGGATGGCAGTTTTCACAGAATCAAGATCATCAAAGATTTTCTGACTGAAGGAATTGTTCAACGCACGAAATAAGTGATAGTCAGTTGGTGCCAAGGCAGGAGAATAGGGAGGGTGGGATAAAACCACCCAAACAAAGCCTAGTAACTTTTGGCGAGTGATGACAGTAGCATTGGGCCTAGCGTTATCGTGATGAAGGATAACACCTTCATGACGATTGATGAGACCTGGCCGCTTTGCTACCAAATTTGAATGCAGCCTGTCTAACTGTAGACAGTAGAAGGCAGCATTGATGGTTTGGTTGAATGGCAGGACCTCCCAATGAATTATTCCCTGCACATCCCACCACACACTCAATAACATCTTCGTTTCATTGAAGGTCTGCACTAATTCTTGCACGATTGGGTTCGGGCTGTTCCTATGGCTTGGTCAATATCGTACTCTCAACGTGAGATGGCCATCCACTCCTAGCCTGATCGTGACAGCTTCTGTCTCCTTCCCTAATTTTACAAAACTATCGACGACATGTGCTTTCCTCTATTGCATCCTCTCCATAAACTTGACAAACAGTGCGACATGCTGAGACTGCCATACTCTTTTTATCGAACTCGCATAATAAACAATGTCTTACATGCTCCTTCTCGCGTTCCATGTTACACCCTCTCATATTTTTTTTGAGATGATTAACTTTGTGAGACACGATGCATTTGTATGTGAGGCATCCACACGTTTGATTGGCAGACGATTTATGGTCATTACAATGTCATGTGTTAAAGCAATTCCATTGCAAATTTTGATATCGAAAAACGGGTAGAACTTTTGCACTCACCCAATACATGCATGCAACCACAGTTACACACTCTTTCGAGAACCGCCATCAGCAGTACCTTAATTCGAAGTACATGTTCACCAGAACAGAAAAATTTACGATGAAATAGCTTACTCACCAGTCAGAAAAACGATGAAACAGGGGTCACTTCCTTTGTGACGCTTCCAAGCAAACTAAAGTCGTAGTGGATAATAATAATAATAATTTATTTGCCTTATAAGTTTTATATTACATAATAAATATGAGTGGGACTTCCCTGTGCCTTAAGGGTAGTCCCGTCAAGAAGGCAGGCAGGGAGTCAATTACAGGCAAGAATAATAAAATAAAAAAATAAAATACAAAGAGCATTACTGGTTACATATAATGGAGAAAATAAAACAGAGCATAATACAAAAATATTGAAACTAATAAAATATAATGGGGATAAAATCCTGGATGCTACCAGGAATTAAATATCTGCCCATTCTTATTTTTAATTTATATATTTTATTCTTTTAATAGAAAGGGCCATTATTATGTAGAATTTTGTTTTCTACATATGTTTCTTGAAATTACTGAGCTCTTAGATACCGGGAGATTCCAGCTGATGATGGTTTGGAAACCTGAAACAGCTGTCCTGTATTTCAGGCATCCGAAATTCTAAAAACCAGCTCAGTGGAATCTTTATTTATGTGCGCGTATGTCTTTTATTGTGATGTTACCTTTAGACGTGTTTGATATAAACTATCTTTTACCTCCTAAAACAAAATTCATATTCAGACAATAAGAGAAATCCATCCTGAAGCATTTAAGAATTGAAAAATAATTGATCCATTCTTTGCTAGCGAGCGATCGGTGATTCGAGAATTGCAGGGTGAAAAAATTAATATGTTGATGTGTAAAACTTCATTCTCTTTTGAAAGAAAATCTCATTATTTTGATAATAAACTAAAGTGTCAAAAAATGAGATACCTCCACATAATAACATGTATCTTCTACCTTCGCCCGGATATCAGCAGCTATTGGATGTGGCATAGGATTGATGAGGTGTTGGTATCGCTGTACGGGGAAGTCCAGCCAGCAAAATTCAATGGCTGTTCATAAAGCATTTGTGTTCGATTGCTGCAAGCATTGAAAGTAGTTTGCCCAATGTCCCGTATCTGCTTAACGGGATCAAAATCCATCAAGTGCGGGCCATAAAAGTAAATGGGAGTCCGTGGTGGCATCGAATCTACGTCCCTGGCACACGATGTGTGGTTGCGTTATCCTCCTGATACATCCCATCCCCACCGGAGAACATTACTAGCACAAACGGGTGGAAATGGTCTACAGGAAAATCTGTATCACATCATATCTATCAAGACAGACTCCAGTTTTATAGTGGCCTTTGTGAGATTCAAAAGAAAACACTCCAGCTTGCAAAACACTTCCTGACAAGAAAAATCCATTGCCTTTGTCTGTTCCACATAATAATAACCTGATTGAAATACCTGAAACTATCATTCATCAGATCAGGCGACAGAGTGCCAGTCATCAACGGTCGACTATAGATGTTCTCTGGCTCAGGTGAGTCGTATTACCTTTTGCCGTATTGAAAAACGACGGTAACAGCAGTATATGCTATGTAGTGCTTTGACTAATGGCTTGAGAGGAACCAGTTGAATTTGAATGTGATTTGCGTCAATGTTCCCTGTGCTTGGTGGTCGCCATCCTCGTCAGTCCGATACTGACAGTCCTATACTGTCCAGGGCCGCTCAGAGGGGGGGGGGGACAAAAGGGGCAGATTGCCCCAGGGGACCCACAAAAAAAGGGGCCACATGAGGCCAAAGGAACCCCGTATATTGGATTTTCCTTTTTTTTTTGGTTGTTAAAATGGGATTGTCCAAATGTTGCCCCAGGGCTACCACTAGTCTCTGGGCGGCTCTGATACTGTCAGTCAGTCAGTGACTGTCCTATTCTTGCAAAACCTGCGGGCGTCCTGAGTGTTGACGTCCCGTCGATGTCTGCCCAGAACTCCTATATTCGTTGTATACTCTTCTTACTGTTAGCAGTGAAAATTCAAGAGCATTGGCCACTTGGAAGATTGATTGCCCTATTGATGACCCCTACAATCTGTCTGATAGTATCAACTGTGATAAATCCTCTCAATGTCTCGTAGTTACCACACCTTCTTTGGCGCTTAGCAGGCACGACTCTTATCTCTTATTTTATTTTAGACATCATTCTGTTGCGTCCATTTACAGAGGCGAACGAGACGTAAACATTATTGGACCCACTCACTGCTGTCTCTACAATTTTGGACTCAATTTAATGTTGTATTTTGATCACCATTTAGTTTAAATGGAAAACAAAAGCTACGATATGCAAGACATCAGGAATGACATGTTTCAATGCTTGTATTTAATTGTTTGTGGGGTTGGTCCCGTGGAGCAGTCTGGCAGAAATAGAACATTTACAAAAGATCAATTGTGACTAACACAAAGATATTTTTCGGACAGGGCTGTAGCTTACGACCACAGATGGTGAAACAAGTGTGTTTTATCTTATCATTTGTGTAGACGTAACAGCTTACTGGCTGAAAGTAACACACCTCTTAATTATCTATATTTGATGAACCTTGTTAGTTGTGCTATCATTATCATTATCATTATCATATTTCTTCAAATATTACTGAATGTTATTTAAGTGCATTTTTCCACTTCAGAAATAAAACATGAGCTGTAGAATTCTTAAGAGACGTTAATTTTATTTTATAGAGAAAAACCTAAGGAAACCAAAGCTTTCTTCATCGAAGAATTCTTCAACTATTCAAATATGATTAATTTTCAGTTTTCAGATTCAAGCTGACTTTAAGAAAATGTCATCTTGAGATTGATGTGAATCCAACCAGAATGAGGTGAATCTAAAAAAAGTTTTCCTTAGTATCCATTAACTAAAGAAGAAGTATTTTGGAAAATGAAGATCCAGCTCCTGTACGAATTCACGTAAATACTGCTACTGGATGATAGTCACTTTTTACCGATCTATTTGGAAGCTAATGTGATAGCGACCAAACTCGGTAGCCACTGCGTTTGTCTTGTCCGACCGTTGTATCTCTCCATTCCTAACAACTCCCGAATGGGTCATTTCATATCAAATCATCCACAAATGTTGGGAAATGACACCCACCCTCACAGAAAACCTTCAAATTTTGTATAATTGAAGTTTACTTAGGTATATGAACATTTCCAAAATTTAAATGTTGCAGGTTAAGTACCTTTTCTGTAATAATCTAAAGAAGTTAAATGGATTCAGGAGCTCAGGTGTTCCATGGACGAGCTCTTAATAATTTAAAAATACAATAGCTTCTACAGATTTTGCATTAGAACCTTGATTTTTTTTTTAAATTGAAAAGAAAGGTTTATATTTTTATGTTCATGATCCTTATATTGAATATTCATAAGTTTTTTTTAGAAAAAAAAAAGGGTAAATAATTTTTTATAAACAAACTCGATACTTGGGCATTACAATTTTTTAAGGTATTGCCCCCTCATAACAGCTGTATCAGAAGACGAAAAAGGATGTTGTATTCTAAGGGAAGAAGTTGAGCTAGCGATTAGGGAAATGAAGAATGGGAAAGCAACAGGAGTTGATGGAATACACATTGAGTTAGTTAAATGCTTGGGTGAAGACAAGAAGCAAATACTATCATTATACAATGAAATACATGAGAAAGGTGAATGGCCTGATGATTTCATGGAAACAGTATTGCTACCAATACCGAAGAAAAATAATGCAAAGAAGTGCAATGAGTTCAGGACTATCAGCCTTATATCGCACTCAGCGAAGATTCTTCTGCAAATACTGAACAGACGTTTATATTCTAAGGTGGAAGGAGAGTTGGAAGAAGAGCAGTTTGGTTTTAGGAAAGGAAAAGGTACGAGAGATGCAATTGGACTGCTGCGAACAATCGGCGAAAGATACCTAGAAAAAAATAAACACGTATATGCAGTATTTGTGGACCTGGAAAAGGCTTTTGACAGAGTGGATTGGAATAAACTTATGAAAATCTTGAAGAAAATTGGTGTGGATTGGAAAGAGAGAAAGCTAATAACTAATCTTTATATGAAACAACGAGTCAAAGTCAGGATAGGAGAAATATTGTCAGAGGGAAGTGGAATAGGGAGAGGGGTGCGACAAGGATGCCCTCTATCACCTACGCTGTTCAACATCTACTTAGAGGAGATAGTGAAGAATTGTTTTCAGAACATGGGAGGGGTGATAGTAGGAGGAAGAAGAATAAAGTGCATAAGATTTGCTGATGATATGGCATTGTTAGCAGAAGAGGAGATGATACTAAGGGATATGCTACTGCAGCTGAATGACAGCTGTTAACAATATGGAATGAAGATAAATGTAAACAAGACAAAGACTATGGTTATCGGAAGAAAGACAAAGAAGATAAACATCAGTATTCGGAATGAGACATTGGAACAAGTGAACAACTTTAAATACTTAGGGTGTACTATAAGTGGTGATATGAACTGCTGCCAAGAAGTCACGAGGAGGATAGCAATAGTAAAGGAAGCTTTTAATAGGAAAAGGAGCATCTTCTGCGGACCTCTGGAAAAAGAACTAAGGAAGAGACTAGTGAAGTGCTTTGTGTGGCATTGTATGGGGCAGAAACATGGACATTACGACGCAGTGAAGAGAAACGACTAGAAGCATTTGAAATGTGGATATTGAGAAGAATGGAGCATGTGAAATGAACAGACAAAATAAGAAATGAAGCTGTGCTAGAAAGAGTGGGTGAAGAAAGAATAATGCTGGAACTGATCAGGAAGAGAAAAAGAAACTGGTTGGGTCACTGCCTAAGAAGAAACTCCCTAATGAAGGATGCACTGGAAGGAATGGTGAACGGTAAAAAAGTTCGAGGCAGAAGAAGATTTAAGATGATCGACAACATTATGGTAAATGGATCTTATGTGGAGACGAAGAGGAAGGCAGAAAATAGGAAAGATTGGAGAATGCTGGGTTTGCAGTGAAGGACCTGCCCTTGGCAGAGAACTATTTATGTATGTATGCCCCCTCATAGATTACTTTGAAATTTTTACAGTATTATTATAAATCTTTCTTTATGTGACACAAAAAATATCAGTTTGTAGAAATGATGGGAAGTGTGGAAAAAAACGTTATTTAAAAAAAAATAATTAATTTAGTAATTTATGACTATCATGTCACCTGTAACAATAATATTAAAATAATAATTTGAAATACATTTGTAATGAAACAATGTGTAACGGCCCGATGAATGTTACACAATTTCTCTCTTTCCAATCCTTTTGCATCCCCGGAGCAATTTTTGTCTTGAGAACGTTCTTCAAAGTCTTCGGGTCTGAGAAGCAAGAGTATTTCTCCCTACGAAAGTGCGTCTCCTGTGTAGCAAAGTGCAATGTCGAAAATGACAGCGTCTAGGCTATTCGTCCCTAGCAGAACTGATCTTGGACTGAAATTAACGAGTACCAATTGAACACTGGATCACGCCACCTCTCCGAAGAACAGCCATGAACTATTTGTGCTCATGTCAGCTGTGAAGAATATAGGCGCATAGGAACTGCGTTAAACTTGACTATCATCAAAGTGTTGGATTTATATGTGTAATTTTAGAGTTATCATTAGTGCTAGTGTTGTGCTTCGTTTTATACATAATCAACGCCTTTTTTGGAAAACTCCGGGGTAACGTATATATTCCTGTATATTCATTATAATCATTCTTCTTGATGCTAATCTATTTATAAATACGTATATATTCCTTACTACATCTATTATTCTTATTTTCTAAACTTGTTACCCCGCTTAATATATTTCATATTTATTACTTACTTAATGGCATTACTCCCTTCTTAATTGACCCTTGCAAAGGCGAACACAGAGGGACGAAAGCTGAGTCAAATGAGAGACGCCTGGGGCAAGGTCTTTTCCCACTTTGATCAGCCTGCGGGCCGCCATCGATCCCATGACTCTGTTTACAAAAACAGATCCCATAAAATGAAAAGTACAAGTAGGCAGTTTTTTTTTGGACAGTATCTTCAAGATCCATGTGATAGTGACTTTTCAGAGGGGGGCAGGTGTCCAATTTTTTTTTTTATTTTAATAAAAAAAAAAATATTCAACAAAATTTTACATGATCAATTCTTTCACGTTTTTTTTTTAATGAGTACTATTCATTTCTCAAAACTGATTTTTTTTGTGATGAAACTTTATTATTTGGAGATCACTTTTTAATTTTTTTTCAATGATTTTCAGAGGGGAGGCAAGTCTCCAATTTTTTTTTCTTTAATTTAACCAAAAAAAAAAAATAATGGCCAATTCTTTCATGTTTTCGTAAACTACACTCATTACCCAAAAAAACGACAAACCTAGAAGGAGTTGTCCGATTGTAATGAAATTTCGTATGCAAAGACATTGGGACCGCCCATGCAAATGATTAAACTTTGGTGTCCAATGAATGAATAGCGGTAGCTACAGCGCATCGGAACTGCTAACCCAGCAGGTGTATATAAGAAGCGATTCTCAATCTGATGGTGAAAATTTCTGTTGCATTGCGAGTTAGGATACCTTTCAATGACTGAAAAATGCCTCGCCGCAGGATTCGAGCTCATTACGTGCAACTGTCAGAGTTTGAAAGAGGTCGTATCATTGGATTGAAAGAGGCAGGTTGAGCAAATCGGAGAATCACTCGTCATATGGGTCGAAGTGATGCGGCGATTAGAAGATGCTGGCAGGAATGGGCGGACAATGGCAGATTTCAGCGTCATGAAGGTAGCGGTCGCCCTAGGGCAACAGCAGAGCGGGAGGATAGAATGATTGTCAGATCAGCTGTCACAGCGCCTGAATCATCGATATGAACCATCAGATGTGCGACCCGTACACGAGTGTCCACCATGACCATTCACAGACGGCTGAGAGATCGACATCTACGCTCGTACCGACCGCCACGCCACCTGCCACCTGCCTCACATCTGCACACCGTCGGGCCAGATTACAGTGGTGCTTGGCTCGATCCAGTTGGAATGATGCTGACTGGGGACGTATAGTGTTTACCGACGAATCCCGCTTCCAACTGTGACATGATGATCATCGCAGACGTGTCTGGAGACGCCCAGGGCAGCGTGCCGATCCTGCTTTCACTGTTGGACGTCATACAGGCCCTCAACCAGGAGTAATGATCTGACAAGGAAACCTCTCGAACCTTAAAATCACAGATTTTACTGAAACTTTGCAGAATGAATCATTAGATTGTGTTTATAAAATGAAATAAATCTTAGATACGGAATCGACCGCGAAGGACCACTTTTTTTGGGACAAAAATGTTCGAATATAGGTAGTTTTAACTCTGAAACACCAGATGGCGCTAATGATTTGTTGCTAACCTCAAAATCTAGTAGTTTCCTATGCATTCTAATAGCTAAGTTACGTAGCGCCATCTGTTGTTGACTCGTGATGTAAACTTATTCACAGTCTTTATTTTGTTTTAAATTTAAAGTTTCCAAATTCGGAAAGATTCTTAAACGTAAATTAGAAAGAATCAGATATAAGAGGAAACCTTCTACATTAGTTGGTTATGATGTATAATATATTGATAAATCAATTTCATTTACAATGCTGATCAATTCATCGGCGTCAAAAACGCAGCGTGCATTGAATATAACGAATTTCAATGCATTTTTATGAATTAAAAGTTCTGATGATTTACTTCAATAAAATATTTTGTGCATTGGGTCCATTATTAAACAGTCTCCTCTATATTTGATTTGGCATTAATTTTTTTTTTATTAGTTTAAAAATGAGAGGTGCGTAGAAGGTGTCTGAAATAGTCAAGTACATTGAGAGTTTTTAATTTCGAGAGTCAAATCCGTGGAAAGGATGTAATTTTTTTAATAAGTATTACAATTTCAAATTTAAAAGTGTTTTATTGTCTTAATTTTTACTTACATTTCTTTTTTCACTAAATTAATCACATAAGACTATTTTTTTGTATTTATCTTTATGTTAAGATAAAGAAAAGAAAAGAAATAAAAAAGAACTTACTATTAGTAAAAAGAAGAAAATATGAGAAAACTAATACTTATTAAAATAATAAAATCTTCCGACCGATTTGTGACTGGAAGTTATAAGCTCTCAATTATATGCACTGGACTACAAATAGAACCTTCTATGTACCTCTCATTTTTAAGCTATTAAAAAAAAAATAATGCCAAGTCAAAGGAGGAGACTGTTTAATAAAGGACCCAATGCACAAAATATTTTATTGAAGTAAATCATCAGAACTTTTAATTCATAAAAATGCATTGAAATTCGTTAGATTCAACGCACGCTGTGTTTTTGACGCCGTTGAATTGATCAGCGTTGTAAATGAAATTGATTTATCAATATATTATACATCATAACCAACTAATGTAGAAGGTTTCCTCTTATATCTGATTCTTTCTAATTTACGTTTAAGAATCTTTCCGAATTTGAAAAATTTAAATTTAAAATAAATTAAAGATTTTGAATAAATTTATATCACGAGTCAACAACAGATGGCGCCACTTAACTTAGCTATTAGAATATATAGGAAACTACTAGATATAGATTAGCAACAAATCATTAGCGCCATCTGGTGTTTTAGAGGTAGAACGACCTATATTCGAACATTTTTGTCCCAAAAAAGTGGTCCTTCGCTGTCGATTCCGCATCTAAGATTTATTTCATTTTATAAAAACAATCTAATGATTCATTCTGCAAAGTTTCATTAAAATCTGTTTCATTAAATTTAGGGTTCGAGAGGTTTCCTTGTGAGGTGCCATTTCCCATGATAGCCAGACCCCTTTGGTCGTCATTAGCGGCACATATACAGCACAGCGGTACGTCGACAACATTCTGAGACCTGTTTTGCTACCCTTCCTTTTGCAGTACCCTGGCCTTATTTTTCAGCAAGATAATACCAGACCACTTGCGGCACGTGTTGCTATGACCTGTCTTGCAGCTTTTGAAATACTTCCATGGCCAGCCAGATCCCCAGATCTTTCTCCAATCGAGCATTTCTGGGATATGATGGGAAGGAGACTGCATCCACCAGGGATGTGGATGAGTATTGGAGCAAATTTGGCAAGAAATACCAATATCAGGGAGCTTTATCACTCTATGCCACGTCGTGTGCCAGCTTGCATTCAGGGTAGAGGTGGGTCAACACCTTATTGAGCTCGTTAATTTGTATCTCTGTAACTCTGAAATAAATCATTCAATTTGTCTGAAAGTTTAATCATTTTCTATTCTGTACATAATCTTCCTGTCCACCAATTTTTGTCTCCATCGGACAACTCCTTCTGGGTGAGTCGTTTTTTTTGTTAATGAGTGTACATGTCAGAAAGCATATTCAGAGAAAAAATTGTCAGCCTAATTGTTTCCATTTAAAAACTGCAACCAATTTTCAAATTTTCACAATTCACTTTGAAGTATCATATTGCATCAAACTTTCTGCAATTATTACCAATAGAATGCATATAAAGCAATAAAAATTGGCAAAAGTTCATGAAATTAAGTATAATAGCAGTACACAAAAGCTCAGTTCTGAACTAGATAGTCGGTGTGTCGTGGCCTGGATGACTGGATGTGGAATGACCCGAATGGAAGGTTGTATCGACAAATGGATTTCACCATCGTGCTTGGAGGCCCAAACACTGTAGGAATGTGATCTTTTCGCCCCACTCATGTTTGAGCTATTTCGCTTTGTTGTCATTGTTTCTCTTAACAACTCCCGAACGGAAGTTATTGTGACGGACGGACAAACGGATTACATGATCATGTTCAGAGGCCCAAACAACATAGGAATTGGGAACTTTAAGAGCCAAATACCCCTCCACCCATGTTCGAGATATTTGGCATTGTTTTCATTGGATTTCCGCTATTAGCTTAAATCTCAGAAATGCAACCATCTCATTTTAGTCGTCAGCTATATCGTGATCGACAAATTGCCGGTTCTAATCCATGTATCTACTGCTTTTTTTTTCCTTCTCTTAATCTTTTTTTATTAATTTTTTTTTTCTTGTTTTCTGTTTTTTTTTTTTCCTTTTTTTTTCT
>JAFIDM010008160.1:0-14639 GCA_023159025.1 Thereuonema tuberculata | reverse complement strand
TACGTTTTTCCAATTTTGTGACCAAACTATAAGAGATAGATTGGTCATGTAAATGGATAAAATGTAGATCTTTTTAAGACAAACAAAATGCTACAAAAATCTTTCGAAAAAAGTTTTTGGTTTCCAAGATGGCGCCTTTTATTTCCAAGATGGCGCCTTTTAAAGGGTCAAATTTTGACTTTTTCTCAATTTAAACGAAAAATATAAAAGATGGAAGAGAACATTATATTGAAAAAATGTTGGTATTTGAAAGTTCTATCGAACGATGTATCACTTATTCACAAACGCTTAAGCGTTTGCAAGATACATGCAAAAATGTGAATTTTCGGTCTGTGACGGCGACCCGCAATACATCTGAGTTATTCGGAGAAGCCACAACGGGCTGGGAAGTTATGTTCTCCGACGATCGCAACATTAATTTGCTAAATAAATAAAGTTTGTTTTTTGAATACTGTATATGCAAGCTATTATTATTATTTATTATAAAAACGTTATTCTGTCTGTCATTCTGTAAGCAAAATGTTAAATTACAAATTACTAAAATGTTACTAAATAGAGAATCTATTCTTAAAAAATTAAAATATATTAAACAACTGTCCAACTATACTGATTGGCAACGTAAATATAGATATTTTCAAAATGAATAAAAACAATGCAGTACAGAAATACATAAAACTTATGTGCAATAATGGTTTCAAAAATCGTCTTTATGGAACAACAAGAAACAACTGTACAATTCATGGAAATACGAAATCAAATATAGATCATATTTTCATAAATAAAGATGATATCAAAACACCAGGAATAATATGTAAAGAATGAATCGGATGAGAGTTGAAAATGAGAAAATAACAGATCCAAATATAATCTATAAAGAACTAATCAATGATGTTAACAAAACAAAATTCATGAAAATCTACATATATAAAAAGAAAAGACTCACTGACTGACTCATCAATGCCCACCCGAAACCCTTGGACCTAGAAAGCTTAAATTTTGCACAGAGGTTTCCTTTATGATGTAGACAAGGAATAAGGTCGGATTTTTCGAAATTCTTACGGGATAGGGAATAATCTGGCAAACTGACGATGAAGTGTATGGCGGCAACCCCAGGTGTGTGGCGCCAACCCGCAATACATCTGAGTTAAGTGAAGAAGGCCACAACGAGCTGGGAAGTCGTATAGTCTTTGATCTCAATATTAATTTGCTAAATAAATAAAGTATTTTTTTTAAATGCTACAGATGCAAGGGTTCCGGAGCGAAGCGACGGTACCCGGCTAGTTAATATAATAAAATATTAATAATAAATAATAATAAGCTGTTAATAAAGCCTATACTTCTTCATACGTTACGATGAGACATTATTAATCTAATAAATATTCCTCCAATAACTTAAATAAAATTACAAAAAAAAAGTAAGTCAGGTTAAAAATAAATATAATTAACTATCAAAGCAAATTATATGAATTTTATTTTATTAATGAATTTTATTAATTTTTTTTCTCCTTCTGTGAGTTGTGAATTCAGTGATCTTTTTTGTTTGAGGGTCAAAAAAAGGAATTTTTTCTTTCCTCAATGAAGTCGCCCAACTCCAGCACGTTTCCTCAATTTAGCCTTGACACTTTTCATCATTCTCGAAAAATGAAGCAGGAGTCATCTAAAATATTCCACTCCCTAAAAAGTGACAAGGGTGTGGGCCTTACTTCTTGCAATACACTCTTCGAGGGGAGACGAAGAGGGGACACGGAAAGGTCCAGGGAGCCATAAAGGGGTCAGCTTCTTCGTGTATAGTGAGTTCCTACCCTTATGTACGGGGTGTTGCCACAGATTCCTCCTCTCACTTCAATGTCAATGAAACGTTGCGGCCTTATCTTCAGCGCCTCCGTGGGACCCAATTGAGATAAACCTGTATCCTACTAAAAGATACAGTATATTTAAAAAATATATACCGTAAATGAAAGGGCTGAGAGGACATTTCAAGAGTCACGGAAAACAAAACCGAATGAAACTAAAATTATATTGTGACAGTATTAAAATAAAAAAAAATCAGCCTAGTAGTTTTAGCTTTTCTTATTTATTCACATATCTTAGATGCTTTTTAAGAAATGGGAGAGTAAAAGAAATGAGCCTATATTCTAAGTTGGACCATAAATGAATATATGACTATAATATTTCAACTCGATGTGTTTGCTTCTGGTTATTTCTAATTGATTCTTTGTTAATTGGATTGTGGGCTGATTGTCCGGTCCGATGAAACATTGTGACAGTGTCTTGACTTGTAATTCTGCAAGACTTCTTCTGCAACCAATTACTTCTCGTACGCAGTCGTTACATGCTACGAGTTCGCTCTCCTGGGTCGATTGTGCTACGACACTGTTTCTTACTTCTCCAGAAAATTGTGTTGTCACCTACGAATATCACGGCGCCGGACGTCGACTTGCCGTTTTCCTGTCTCCGAAACTAGCGTCCGTATTTGCGGTGAGCTTGTATTCTCCCTTGGAGAATGTCATTTTCGTATTCTTGGTACTTTGCAAATATCACAGGATGCGTTTGGCATTTTGCATGTCAGTCTGAGACGGGGAATTGTTCTTCTCAGAGCATCTGCTGACCGCATAAGTTATGTCGGGCCTGGAACAACTGCTGAGATAACTCAAACTACCGATAATGCTTCGGTATCTCAGGTGTTCTGACTTGTCAAGTGCATTGGCATAATCACTGTGGCGTTGACTTTTAAGACTTGATTCCATTAATGAAGTACTCACGGGCTTACATTCGGACATCTGTTGTTTATCCAAAAGTTCCGGATAAATCTTTCCTGCGAGATGGTCAAAGTTTCGTTCTTGAGATCATAATTTATGTCCATGCCGAGGTAACTGTTTACACGACCTAAGTCTTTAATCTTGAAAAGTCGGTCCAAAATCTGCTTGATTTCTTGTATGGTCTTTCCATCATGTCCTAAGATTAAAATGTCGTCTACGTAAATCAGGATAATGCACTTGTTCCTTTTAGCTTCGTAAGTGAACATACACGGTTCATACATTATTTCACTGAATCCGTTCTTCAGCAACTCCCCTCTCAGGGTTTCGTGCCAATTACGGCCGGCTTGTTTCAATCCGTAAATGGACTTGAGTACCTTTAGTCTGTTGCACCCTGTATCTCTTAACTCCACTCCTTCGGGGACCTCGATATATACATCATGGTCAATTGTATCGCTGAGATATGCAGAATTGACGTCGCATTGATGTATATCGTATTTCTCCTGAATAGCAATTGCGATAAGCATTCTGATGGAAGTTAAACTTGGCGTAGGTGAATATGTACAACCATAGTTAATATCCTTTTTCTGGAGATACCCATTAACGACTAAACGACTCTTGTATTTTGTTAACTTCCCTTTTGCATCTCTTTTCATCTTGAACATCCATTGCGTGGTTAAAGGATTCACGTAATCAGATATTTCCGTTTCCACCCACGTCTTATGCCTTTCAAGGTTTTCAAGCTCTACATTAATGGATTCCTTTCTTGTACTTTCTTTGCCCTCTACAGCTTCAGAGTAATTTGCTGGGATTACATCGAATTTGTTGATATTTATTCTCACTTGAGGGTTTCTTCTAATTTGCCTTCGTCTTAAATTCAGGTAATTCTCTTCATCACTATCTTGTTTGACTGATGATTCAGGTTGTGACGATTCTTCGTCTTCGCTTGATTTCACTGAATCGTCGTCACTTAGCGATGAACCAGCACTCTTATCCTTGACGGAATTTTCTCTATCTTCGGATGAACTTGATTCCGATTCATTCCTTAATTTAGGGATGAGTAAGAGATCGCATTTTTCGTCTTCATTCCGTGCAATGTTAAGAATTTCGCTCCCGCATCTGTTTTCATTAACATAGACATTACTGGTCTCCACTATCTTTTTGTCTTCTGCCTCATAAACTATATATCCTCTTGTGGCCTGTGAGTATCCCAGAAAGACTCCTTTGTGTGTTCTAGAAGCAAACTGTTGATTAAACGAATTTTCGGCAATTTCAGATATGCGACGCTACCGAATTTTCTCAAGTGTTTTACATTCGGCGTTTTCTCATCATTGTACCATCGGTTCAAGGGAAATCGTTCCCAATGACTTGATGTGGCGTGCGGTTGATGATGTAATTTGCACAATGCAGTGCATACGTCCAATATTTCAATGGAAGTCTTGCATCAATGAGCATCGTTCTGGCGGTATCGAGAAGGGATCTATTGAACCTTTCCGCTATTCCATTTTGCTGCGGGCAATAGGGTGATGATAGTTGATGCTTGATTCCTCGAAGTTGGAGAAAATCAGCTAGGTTCTTATTAGTGTATTCTGTCCCTTGATCGGATAGTAGGTTTTTAAGTTTATGTCCGCTCGAACGTTCGGCATATGATACGAACTGCTTGACCTTTTCGAATATTTCGTCTTTGCTCTCGATGATGTCTATAAAACTTCTTCGAGTAAAGTCGTCGATAAAGGTGAGAATATAACTTTTCTTTCCGCTATGGTCTTGTATTGGGCCGCAAAGATCTGTATACACAACTTCAAGAGGTTCAGATGACCTAATGCTCTTCATTTTCCGATGATCTACGTTAGTCATCTTTCCTTGCTTGCAGAATCACAAAAGTAATTATTTGGATCTTTGGGATGTCAATTTCACCCAATCCCTTCAACAATCCTTTCGATTGTATCAATCTCATCTTCCTGGCTAATATGTGTGCTAATCTCGCATACCACAAAATATACTTGTTGTGTTTCTGTTCATTGAAACAACATGTTGATGCATGTATCACCGGTTCGCAATTCAGCTTATATAAGTTGTTGTGTGTATGACCTAATATGATTCTTCTACCCGTGGGATCCTTTACAATATAGGTGCCTTTATCGATATATTGCGAACATCCTTTTCCATCCAACGCTCCAGCTGAAATGAGGTTGACCGAAATGTATGGTACATAGTAGGTGTCGGTCAGTTCCACCTTTTGAAATCGATCTTTAAACACTTCAATGTTTAGAACGGTCGCACCTTGTCCATAGGCTGGAATCGGCACATTCGATGCCCCGTATACCTGAGTCGGACTGCTGAGTTCTTCAAATGTAGAAAACATATCTTTGCAATTGCAAATATTATTGCTGGAAGCACTATCGATATACCAATCTGATCGGATATCTGGCTTCACCTTGTCTCTGAGCATCACTTCAACGCCTGAGAAATTTTTTGACTTCTTGTTCTCACTTGGCGGTTCCTTTTTGTCTCTGCTGCTCTTATCAGCTTTCTTCCTACAGCATCTGGCTATACGACCAACTTTACCACAGTTATAACTTTTTCTGGTTTCACGGGATTAATTGAAGACTTTCTTAGCTTGCGAAGGGACTACAGGCTTAAAACTCTCGCTTGAGATGGGCACTTCGACCTTGTAACTTTCATTGGTGAGGCCTTTTCGACTTAGAAGTTGTTATCGAAGCTGTAATTACAAGAGAAGACACAGTAACATCAGAGTTATAATTGTTCGCCTTTTGCGTTATCAGAATGTTTTGTGCTCACGAATCGTATTCCCCTGGCAAACCCGATAGGATTAACCAACTTATCTCGTGATCAGGGATTGATCCGCCCTTGGCTGTTATTTCATTTACCAGCAATTTGATCTTTAGAATGTTGTCTGGTAAATTTTCGTCGCTGCTTAGTTTACTGATGTTGTACAAGTCCCGTTTCAGGTCGGTTACCTTCAAAGGATCTACCCCATTATATTTGGTCTCTATTTCGCGAAGTAGTTGGCTCAGATCATCAACTTCTTGAAGTAGCATTCTGTACTTTTCTTCGAGCGACTCGTGTATGAGTCCTACAGCCTCTTGAGACTTGTTCAATAGCTTGAATTTAATTGGTTGGCCCTCCATGTTTTTTAATTCAGCTAATGGGATGTTAGCTAACTCCCATAGTCCGTTCTTTTGGAGTTGCGTTCTAATGCACATCCTCCATTTGGCGTAGTTGGTTCCACTGAACAATAATATATTACTGGCTATCCTGAATGCTTTACTAATGACTGGTGAATGACTTTCCAACACTCTTCCTAAGCATTACGGGATTAAGCCTTCATCGCGCAGTTGATGCGCTGCGATGCCCATAACCTTTTGTAGTATTAAATGAAAAATTATTACGTCTAATCAGATTCCTTAGTCAGAGTTACTTTGCTTAATCCCTAAACTTAACTTTATAGCTATAAAAGGAAAGAGATGAACAAATTCTGAACTACTGCAAAAACATTTAATTAATGTTAAATGCTCTAAAAGAAATACAAATGCCGCATCAGGCTAAAGCTTTAATCTAACAGGGTTATCTATATTAGTAGCCAGCTTAAGTATTGCTGAGGCTTAGTATGAAAGCCAAACTCTGTAAATAATTCAATGTTCTATCGATGCCTAAAATTGTAGAAATTCTAAGGTTAATTTCTAGCCCTAAAAGTTTTCCGAGGCAATTTGATTATCTCAATTAGGACAGTTTGAGGGCCTGGTAGCCGAGTAGGTAAGGGCGCTTGGCTGCGGGTTCGATTCACGCTCAATTCTCCTCCAAACAGGTCCTAGGGCCTACGCAACCCTCTGTAGAATGGATACCGGGTTTGTTTTTCGGGAGTTAAAGGCAGGCGGGCGTCGGGCTGACCCCCGGACCTCATACTATTCCTGTTGGTCAAGAATCGTCGGGAGCTTTACCTCCGCGCTCCCTTGGACCTGTATGGCCTGTTTGGGGATAGCTTTTTTAAGTATACAGTTTAGAGAATGAATATGAGATCAATTAAAATTAGGCTTTAAAGTAGTCTTCTTATCTATGCCATTGAATGGTATCTTTTAAAATGTTCTTTATATATTTGAAACAATGTACTCTTCAAATTACAATGCTATTTCTTGAATTTTGTGGGGGATTTATTTAATTTGTGTAACTTCTAAAATTTACAATCCTATAATTGATTGAAAACAAGTTAGAATTTCCTATCAAATCAAATACTATAAAGCAGGGGTGGCTAAACCGCGACTCGCAAACCACATGCGGCTCTTTGACGCATAATGTACGGCTCAAGGAGATTTGGTGACTGAGCTGCTTCTTGCATCGCAATTTATATAATTGATTTTCAAGCTGTATAATTGCTTACCAAGTATCAACTGAGAATTCACTGGATTATAAGGTAAGTTCAATGTTCATGGTGAGTAAATATATTTAACAATTTAAATCCAATTTTTAATGCTAGATTTGAGTGAGGAATTAAAAAAAATTAGGATCAGCAAGGATTATAGAGCAATGTTAATAAAACGTATCTGTAACATTTGTCCATATCTTGCGGCTTTCAATTATCTGAAGTTTATTGTATGTGGCTAAATTTGGCCACCCCTACAATATAACGAGCAGTTCTTGTAAATTATATCTTGAAAAATTGGCTTAAGGATTTTGATAAAATTGGGTGAATTTACCGTTTTCGTGTGCGATAAAGCGACTTCGAAAAAACGTATTTTTTTTTGGGGGGGGGGGGATAAATGATTGACCTGGGACATGAGCACCAGGTTATTGTCTACAATGCTCTTACTTTATTTTCGCTTTATATTACAGGACCTGCAACTAAATAGGTTGATATTCAGTATTCTTCTCGTAGATAAAAAATAAAATGAAATTTGTAGCATTCATAGACAAAAGCTCTGTTACTGGCTTTAAAATGGAAATATTTTGATTGCGATATAACGTATGTATTTCCTACAGTTCTTCGTGAATGAAGAATGATTAATTATCCGAAATCATTTAACAACAATACTTATACAATAATAAGAAAAATGTGCACTTCAAAATGCGTTTATTAGGCGAGATCGCTTTTCGTTGATAGCGAATGCTTGTGTATCGTCGCGATCTGTAGGCCAGCGAACGAAGTAAACAATTTCACTAAGTGGACACAAGGCGTAGCATTAACAATGAAAAGGCTTTTGAAAAGTTAAACTTACGGCCCTTAATTTTGATCTAATATCTGTAAAGGTAGGATTGGTCATTAAGATCTCGCTGTACAACAAGTTTCCTGAAAATCAACCAATGGGAGTCGAGTTGTAAAGAAGGACTACAGTCAACAATAAATGGTTTTCGTACTGTTTAAGATAGAAAACACGAAAAAAACCGCTTTATTGAAAATCTATTGTGTAAAACCCTTATTGATTAAATTTCTCAATGTAAAAGACATTATCTGTCTACTTAAGTTCAGACTGATGCTGAAAATTTTCACTTCAACAGAGAAAATGACTTAAAAAATTAAAAGCAAAAATTGATTCGCCAATTTGTAAATTTGGACATTTCAGAATTTGACTGCGTAGATCATATCTTTCTATGTAGCCTATGTTGTTCTATGCAACCTTCCAATATATAATACAGGTATATCAATATACGCTTCAAGATGGTTAAATTCAGAAAATATTATTGCATTGAAATTATTTAAATCAAGTCATTTTTTAGAATCAAAGCAATATGCATTCATCGCGTGCCACAAAACAAATTTACTGTTGCAGATCCAATGCTTTTTCTATGCTAATTCTTCCCATATTTGTTATTTAAGAATGGCACAACCGGTTTTTTATTTTATTTTTCTGAAAATCCAGATATGGGTGTCCTTTATTCTGATATAGAGATAGAAAACTTTCAATCATTCTACAGTTTGCGTTCACTTTACATAACACTTTGCCAAAATTACAGGGGCATAATTACAATTTGTCATTCCTCGTCTAAATATAGTCCTTAGACTTATTAAAGATTTATCTGATGTTTTCTTTATAGCAACTTTACATTGTAAATTGATACAAAAGTAGTATTTATTTGTAGTATCAATTTAAATTTGAATTAACGGTTTACAGGGTCACGGCTTCTCCAGGCCAGCAATATCATACATAAATTTGAAACTTGCGCTGTGGTTTTCCATGAGGTCAAATCTCTCCTGTAAAGAGGCTGTTGCTCTGTCAAGCACATCGAAAAAGAAGTTCACTTTAAAATGAATCTTGACCAGAGTGCACAGCTTCGTCTTGAGCCTCATAGGAAAATTGTCTTTTTATTTTTCTTGGTCGAACTAGGTTCTCTTTTTCAAATTCAGCAGGAACGTTGATTTTTTCTGCAAGTTCCTTTGCATCTATGATGATGCTGTTAAGACCTTGATCTGATCTCATTTTTTCTAGAAATGATTTTACACTTTTAATCAGATCTATTGCACTTTGCAGGTCATTTGTAACATTTTGCAACAATTTAATCAATTTGACAAAAATCTAACCAACCTAAAAAATTTTAAAGACTTAAAAAGAAAACTCTTAATTACATCACAGAAAATAAGATAAAATGGTTTAAATAAATACATATCTTTAAAATCCAAGCTCCAGAAAATATCTCATTTTGTACAGAACTTCTCTAGAACTTCCTTAAAAGCACCCACCTAATCAACTATATTATTGGTTATAAAAATAAAAAAAAAATAAACAGGAAATTGTAGCGAGTAGAAATATTTAAATACATATCCTCTTATTCTTGAACTTTTATAATATTAATGTATATCCGTACTACATGTAAATGTTTAAATTTACATTTAAATACGCATCCTCTTATTCTTGAACTTTTATAATTTTAATGTATATCTACAATAAGCTTATATATAAATGTGAACATGCACATATGTATATTTACGCTCCTGTGTGTGTATATTATACATATACACGTCTGCATCTTCATATTAGAGGGAATGTTCCTAAAAATATGTTTTTAATTTATGGTTGCTAATGATGCAATATAGGCTACATGTAGTCTACATATCTACACAGTTCAATCAATAACAATTTATCAGATTGTAAATATTAAACTCAGTGCCGTAGCTAGAGGATCGGGGGCCCCGGGGCAGAGCCGGTGCTAGGAGGGGCCTCGGGTAAAATGAATTTTGCGAGCCCGTACCAATCCTATTTTAACAGCCAAAAAAAAAAAGGACAACAAGTGTTTATGGTATCGTAAAAAAAAAATCCCCCTTCCTTTGCTCGGGGGCCCCGGCTGCCCCGGTGGTAACTACGGCCCTGATTAGCCTCCAGAACCTACTGACAGGGAAATTTCCCTAGTAGGACTGTAAAATTCGAACTAAATAAAAAAAAAATATTTGTTTTATGCAGGATCTCATGCCACATCACTAGACAACATAAAAACTTGAAGCTTTGCAGTTTTTTTAAAAGTCCTAAGACAGAGTTCCTACCATATGCATCAAGTTTTGGATCTTGAGAAGCTTCATATAATGCATCATATACTTCTTCAATGTGGTACCTCAAAGGCAATAATGCCTCGATTCTACTTTCCCACCTAGTATTGCAGAGTGGTTTTACTGTGAGAGATGTGACATGATGTAGCAAAATAGTTACCCAAAATCTTTGGGTAGAACTTGAAAAAAAGTTGAAGATTTCTTGTGTAGTGCTCAAACACTCTACTGCAAGAGAGATGCGTCATTAATGACCAAGTCAAGGGAATGGTTCCCACAAGGCACATAAAAGGCTCTAGGATTTAAATCAAGGATCCTCTTCTGCACTTCAACATTTTTCCTTTCATTGCGAAACCGTTATCATAGCCCTGGCCTCTCGTGTCTTTTAAAGGAATGCCTCTTGTTTCTAGCTCTTTGAGTAATACTTCGGTAAGGCCTTCACCTGAAGAATTGGTAACAGGAACAAAGCCTAAGAAATGTTCCTTTATTGAGACATTTTCATTTTGTACAATTTTGATAAATCTTACCACAAACGTCATTTGTTCGGTGTGGCTGATGTACAGTCTAATATAATAGAGTAATAAGTTCCCTCGAAAGACCAATCCTTCAGTTCACAGAAACTGTACTATACATAGTAAACGTTTTAGAACTTGATTCCAATGTTCAGTTTCACACGAATGTCTCTTTGCGTCTTTCGACCTTCGAGTGGCTCGGCCGCTGCAGGCGGCTTAGTTCAATTGAGCAAAACAAATAGAGTGGCGATTCGTTACTATATTGTACTTTGTACTGCTGTATTTTATTTCTCTTATATATTTAAATTTATATATAATTTCGGTTGGTTGATTTTAATTGGCAAAACTGCAACCAACGAAACGAAAAACAACTCTTTTATGCCAAATTGTGTTGTTGGTTTGGTTTTCTCTTGTCGTAAACTATATTCACAAACTAAGTTTACCGCGGACGCCCATGTTGTGGCGCCACCCGTGGCCGCGTAGTTCGCTTATACCTCGGGCCGCCCCTGTCCATAAACGTTTTAGAACTTCATTTTACAGTTTTTTGCTATAGACTTGAGGGCCCGAGAAGGAGCCAAAAATATGAAGGCCCGGTATCAGTCGGGGGTGGGACACTTAGATAGCCGTGACGCCTTCCACCCACCTAAGTGAGGTGTCCCTGACCCCCATAGGGGATCGGATTTTTCAATAGACTTGGGGGCCCAAGAAGGGGCCCTAAATATAAGTGAAAGGTGTTCTACTAATTCAGAAAGCTTCGCAGGCTTGCCCACAACAACTCCCCAAAGTTTCATCGCAATCTAATAAATGGTATCGCATATGGGATGTATGAATGGCTTTAGTTCTCATTGTAACCTCCAGATGCATATTTGGGTATTTCACGGATTTTACCACTTTTCAACCCCGGGGGGGGGGGGGGAAAGGTGTCCCGGTTTTTAGGTAGCCTATCTTTTGCGCAGGATCCTAAAGTGTAATTCTGCAAAGTTTGGCACAAATAGGTCAAAGGGCCTAGGAGTGTATACGGGACAAACAAAGAAACATTCTTTTTTATACGTATATAGATTATATATACATTTATTTATTTTTTTAGTCAAAGATAATACTGAAACATCAATATATCAAAAAAGAATTTTCATTGTTTCCGGCTGCTTCTAAATTTAGCAAAATAACTTCTTTTTTTTTTTTTTTTTGCCAACGCCCGGGCTCTTAGCACTTAAACTATTGGCCTCAAACAAGGGGCGAGAAATGTGAGCATTTCGCCGATGAAACGTTGCCCAGGGTACGCCATAGGAGGCAGCTCACGCTATACCCGCAGAAATGGACAAGACACAGAAGGAGAAAGTAACACTCATGCCACTGCTGGGATTCGAACCCAGGTACTGGCGCATTGGACGCCACGGCTGGCCGCCGCCGAGACCGCACGACCACGCCAGCACGGCGCAAAGTAACTTATAAATATTAATTTTCGTTTTAATTCTTAGTAATTATTATTTTTTTTTTTTCAAGAAATGAATCTCTACTCATTATTTGAATAGAAGAATTTCCAACTTGAGATCGTTGCAATCCAAGCAACGAGTAAGTTACTCCTTGGATCCAAGGCCCCTGGAACAAAGAGATAGAAAGGAGGATATTTATTTTGTCCGAATCAATAAGGAGCTTGAAAGCTAAAATAAACAATGAAAAACTAGCCAAAAGGATAACTGGCGAGAAAATTCATGTGCTACATGCGGCCGCTGTTTATTTCTTCTTCTTTTTCTTTGCCTGGAGGCATAGGCGTAACGGGGGGGGGGGGGGGGGCTGGATCCCCCATAATGCCCCCCCAGGGACAATACATATCAGTGTAATTATTTTATATTTTAAAAAATATAAAAATAAATGAAATCTTTTTTAACTTATTGGCATTGTATGCGTTATTTGCAACAATAACAGTGCAATTATTCGAAGGTACAAGTGTAAATTTTAAATTTCTCCCCTTTTCTTCCCCAAACACAAAGAGCTCCCCCAAAATTTCTCTAGTTACGCTTCTGCCTGGAGATTAAGGCAAATTGGTATGGGAGCCAAGGCCCCCTCTACAAAAGGCCATGGTCCGAGGCTGAAATTTTTTGGTCACGTGACCAACTTAGTGCTGTGTTTCCTCATCGATTGCTGTTCATGAAGGTGTACAATCGACGCTCCGTATTTTTTATTTTGTTATTACATTACCGAAGCCAGTGGCTTCATAAAATACCAACAGATTTATCAGGAATAAAAAAATCCAATTAAATGCATAAAACATTTTGAAGAGTCAGCAATAATTAGAAGTGATAAATGTGTAGTGAATGGTGAAGTAAAAGAATTTCCACGAAAACTTCCAAAATTAAAAGAAGGTACTGTGGCAAATTAGGAAATATTGTGGGTAAAGTATCTATCGACTGTGGCATCATCATCAAAACGACTCGCAGATGTTGAAGAAGCAGATTTATAAAAAGCTATCAAAGATTTTGAATTGCTCTTGTTTCAATATATTCCTTGTTAAGTAAAAGACTGTCTTTGTGAACTAACGTTAGAACTTGATAGAGGAAAATTAATTGTACCTACTGAATGGTCTTTGAACCAAGCTATAGCTGTAGCTATTAATTTACAAAACGTTTTAGATTCTTTTGCAGACCTTTTTTTAAGCACTCAATATTAACTTGCAATTTTGCATAAAATCAGCATTTTAAAATTAAAAGAATATTTTGATGTAATTTTAGAACAGGATTGCCTAGCAGATAAATGTCAATGTAAGAAAACTTTAGATTCAGCCTTGCAAGGTGTTGCTCTCAGATCCTGTAAAATTATGATCATTAACTTAAAATGAAAAATGATTTACAATCTAACTGAGAGCATAGGCTTCAATTTTTTTATTTTTCTCCTTGAATTTTCTAATTAGTTAATTCATTGAAAACATGTTTGTTTGTCACCTTTTTGGCTAGAAGATTGCCTATTTTTTGTTACATAATTTATAACATACAATCTGTGTATTGACATTTTAAATTAAACTTGTTTCTTTTTTTTTTAATTGAAAAAATGTAGTTCGTAAATTAGATTTAGCAATAATTGATCTTGAAGAAAATTGGTGTGGATTGGAAAGAGAGAAGGCTAATAACTAATCTTTATATGAAACAACGAGTCAAAGTCAGAATAGGAGAAAAATTATCAGAGGGAAGTGGAATAGGGAGAGGGGTGCGACAAGGATGCCCTCTATCACCTACACTGTTCAACATCTACTTGGAGGAGTTAGTGAAGGATTGTTTTCAGAACATGGGAGGGGTGATAGTAGGAGGAAGAAGAATAAAGTGCATAAGATTTGCTGATGATATGGCATTGTTAGCAGAAGAGGAGATGATACTAAGGGATATGCTACTGCAGCTGAATGACAGCTGTGAAAAATATGGAATGAAGATAACCATAGTCTTTGTCTTGTTTGTCTTTCTTCCGATAAATGTAAAGAAGATAAATATAAGTATTCGGAATGAGACATTGGAACAAGTGAACAACTTTAAATACTTAGGGTGTACTATAAGTGGTGATATGAACTGCTGCCAAGAAGTCAAGAGGAGGATAGCAATAGCAAAGGAGGCTTTTAATAGGAAAAGGAGCATCTTCTGCAGACCTCTGGAAAAAGAACTAAGGAAGAGACTAGTGAAGTGCTTTGTGTGGAGTGTGGCATTGTATGGGGCAGAAACATGGACATTACGACGCAGTGAAGAGAAACGACTAGAAGCATTTGAAATGTGGATATGGAGAAGAATGGAGCATGTGAAATGGACAGACAAAATAAGAAATGAAGCTGTGCTAGAAAGAGTGGGTGAAGAAAGAATAATGCTGAAACTGATCAGGAAGAGAAAAAGAAACTGGTTG